>WAAG01015364.1:22542-34999 GCA_013390105.1 Tichodroma muraria | reverse complement strand
GCCCCGGAGCGGCTCCCTCACACCGCCCTCACAGCGCCCCGGCCCCGCCCGGCGCCCCGGGCCTGCCCCCTGCCCCGGCGCTGCCCCGAGCTCGGCGCAGCGCGGAGCCGCGACCTTCGGTGCGAGAAAGGGGGCGGCGCAGCGGGGAAAAGAGGCGGCTGAGCGTCCGGCTTGGCAAAGCACCGGCGGATGATGCGTTCCGTCTGATATCCGGGCTTTTAGTGAAAGCAGCGCTACAGGAAGTGTGGGCTTGTGTGGGAATGCACGAGTGCGTCAAATTCATGCGTTTGGTTTGGCTCGAGAAGAGGGGAACAAGTGCGTGGAGCCGTGGAGGGCAGCAAATGGGGTGTGCAGTGCTGTTCGGCAGCCTTGGGACATCTGCACACCTCAGCTGCCTGGTACCAAACTCCTGCGACCCCTTCCGAGAGATTCCTGTTTGTTGGCAGGGTCTCAGGGAAGTCACTTTGTGGGATACCCAGCTGCAAGGCAAATATGACATCAAATATAGGCTGGAGTGGCAAATGCCGCTGTTGCCACAGGTCTGTCCTCACAGGCAAAGCAAGAGCTTTGGGATCTGATGGCGAAACTCACAAACTGAAATTTTTGTGATTAGTGTGCTGAGAGTAAAGTCCTAGAAGGCAGAAGATGGGGAAGCTCAGTGTTGGACATTTCTGGAAGACTGAGGCAGCTCAGCACAATGGATACCTGGAAGTACTCTATCAGCAGCGTCCCGGTAGACAGGGACATTGAAGATGAGGCTGTTGTGGGCCTCTTCTACCGCAGGTGCGTGTGGACAATGAAGCTAGGAGAGTTCCTCACATTCACCTCGAGAATCACTTGATCACAGACCAGGATCGGAAAATGTTCCTGTTAGTGGGAATCACCATGGACTGTAAAAGTACGGTGGGATTTGTGAAAACTTGCTGGTGGATGAAGACAATGTGATGGATGTCAGAAGCAGAGGCAGTGACAGCAGATCCATCCCTACTGGCATGACCTCCAAAACCCTGATCTTCCTCATGGGCAAGAAGGGAGCCCACAGAAGAGTCCTTAATGAAAAGGACCAAGATATGACTGTGAGCACGAAAGCATGACACAAATAGTGCCAAAGAGACAGACAGCTGCCTGAGCTGTCTGTCTCTTTGGCACTATTTGTGAGCAACTTGGCACTTTGGCACTATATCTGAGCACAGAGAAGGGAATAAAACCTGGTTTTGTTGCAGATGTCTTTGCCTGCTTCTTTCAGATGAGGGGTACTGGGCAGGCAGTAGTGCTGGGACACCAGCAGGTCACCTGAGCAGGTGTGGTACAGGAGGGAGTAATGTCAACATTCCTCATCAGGATGCTCTGTATTACTTTTGTGGTCTCCCAGCCATTTTGGGCAGTTGCTCCTTGTTATTCACATTTTACTAATTGGTATTGGGGTAAAGGTCTCTGGTAACATTAGCTTTGTGAAAAGGCAAGAGGGAGGGCAGTGCCTTTGCCCTCTCGTTCACCACTTTGCTGTTTAAACCACGCCCTGATTCCAGTCACGGGTTTTGGGACCTTTCTCCTTCTACAAGCACACCGCAACATGAAAGATAAACAGAACTTGTGTTTATTTTGAATTTGCCCCCTGAACAAGCCCAGAACAGTTCTGGAGATTAACTATTGATCAGCAGAGCCTTGTGCTGCTGTTGGGTTGTGTGGGGGACACGCAGAGACAGCCTGTTGCCTCCTCACCTTCCACATCACTTGAAACCCCTTCTTATGCTACTTTACTGGGACACCCTGTCCTCCATATCCCTGGGATCCCCACATTGCTGCAGATAAATCATAGGTGCTAAACTGCTTGGTCTGGTTTGACCAGACCTGCCCCACCACCTTCAAATCATTGACACACTGAGTCAAAAATAATTACTTGTGATTGCTTTTATGACTCCTCCACAGACACAAGAGGGGAGCCAACACCGCTGAGCAGACTGAGAGCCCTTGCACACTCTTTGGTAACCATTAATCTAATTTAACATGGAGTCTATATTTTGTTGAATTTAATTGAATTCTCACAGAGGACTTTAGTCTGCACCTGCACCCACAGGAGCAGAAAAATGCTATAAGGGGAACCAGGCATCTTATGTGTTAGCAAATGTTCAACAAAACTGCAGCAACTGTCTAGTGTCTGATAAGCAGTGCTTGCAAGCAGGAATCAAAACATATTAACATAAGTACTAAAGAGATAAAACCAAAAGCACAAACTGGTTTTAGAATTCAACAAGGAAAGTGATGCATCACATCAAATAAATTAAAAAAACCAAACAAACTACTATTTATGCTGGTCACTCCTGACAAATATTAATGTTTATTTTCATGAGATTAAGGCAAAAATTAGTAACTAACTCCTGTGGTTTCTTGAGCACAGTATTCTCCACTTTGCAAATTGCAAAGCACAGAACGATTTTGCTCTCCGAACTTCTGTCTATGAGGCATCAAAATAACCGGATTTGAGATAAGACAAAAAAATTTTGGGTGATTTACTGCTTGCTTGCTTCTTCTGGGTGCCAGAGAAAATTGGTCTGAAGCACATATATACTTTACCAGCATGAGAATTTGGAGAAGTAGAGACTTTGGTGGTTGTGAGAAGCTACAGCTCCTTCCAAGATTCACATTATGGGCAGCACAGCAATGGGCAGTACAGAACCAGATTCTTTTAGTTCAAAGGACTTGTTAACTGAATTCAGAAATAACTCATTTTGGCTAACAGTTGGGTATTAATTTAGAAAAAAAAAATATTGAAATCCAAGAAGGACCTTAAACTTTCATTCCCTAGATCTACTGACCTAAGGAGCCTAAGGAGACTTTATTCAGACCAGCCCTTCCATTACATTCAGTCCTAACTCTTCTTGAAGAGTATGGTGAGAAGGAGCTTAAAGGAGCAAGAGAAGGCAGCAGCATCTGTATAATCTCTCCTCTCCTGCTATGGAACAAGGCACACAAAATGAGAAATAGCTGCAGAGAGCACAATTGTGGCTATATGTTTCAGGTCTGAGTCTGCAGGTTTTAAAGAATCTCCTCTTCACCCATGCACCAGGTACCTCCCAAACAGCCTCCAGTAAACAGCCTGACCAGCAGGTTTGTTTAATCCTCCATCCCAGGCACACTGGAGCTTACCTAGGAGCCACCAGCTCCTTCTACTGTTAAGCCATGTGAATAGAGCCACTCAGACAAAATGTAGGTCCTGGTTTTGTTGCAATCCAAACACAGCTTCTTGTGTGACAGAACTGTGTTTGTTGTAGCCAGAGCAGGCACAGTATTCCTGCGCTTAAAAGCAAATGACCACGTTTTCAATTGCTGATAACGTCATCAAAGTTCAAGACAGCTGAAATTCCCTGCACGAGGGTCTTGTTTCAGCCTTCCTTAAAATGTGTCTGATCACATGAAAAATTCACAGTGTCAGTCTTGCATCAAACTGGGGCCGGGCTCCCTCAGTCATGAAAGTGGATGATGCTGACATATCTTTTAAAAGCATGGTGTTAACTCAATAGCACAGGACAAATTTTCAGGTAGAAAATAATTTCATGGCGAATGTACAAGGCGTAGCTGCCTTCGGATATAGTGGACAATTTGAAATAATTCTAGAGACAAACCTAGACTCTTGTAGCAGCAGCTCAACAAGGGGTCTAAAATGAGTGATGAGGAAAGAGCTGAACAATTTTACTTGTTTCCACTAAAAAGAGACAAGCGGTATCAGTGAAGGAATTAAATGCACCCACTGGGCATATGGCAATTATTTTTTCAGTGACTCTCTGATAATTCAGCAAAAGGCAGGGATGAGGGGATAACGTGGCCAAGTATGCTGATTTCAACAAGATATGATAAAAACGATATTATACTCACACACACAAATTATATCCTTTTTCTAAAGTTAGAACAAATAAATTCAAACAATTCTTCACAGAGAGGAGGGGAGGATAAAAGCATTGCTGTTTCCTCTTAAAATCTTGAAGGAAATCGGAGTTCAGTGAGTCATGCAATAGAAATGAGCTCAGTAAAATTCATGTGTGGAAAAATCTCAGGCGAGTAATTGGCAATGATAGAGTTATAAATAGAGCCATTAATGATAGATGCCATTTACTGGAGCCAGAGCAAAGAAATAAAAAGATCTCTCTTTTTTGTTGACCTTTTTTCTTATATAGAGAATTATTTATACCCAAAACCCGGGTGGGTTGATTTGCTACTTTGGTAGCTATCAGCTGTCATTCAGACATATAGGAAGATGAATTGAAAATTATCTTTTTCTTCCAGTCAAAAGCTAAACTTCAGTCTCTCTAAATGCACGAGGACAACACAGAAATGGTTGTTCCAGACAAATGTTTGTCCCAGTATTAACTAACAGGGGTTGCTGACATTATGAATTCTCCCAGTGTTGTGTAAATGCTATTTTCCATGTGAATATAACTTCCATCGGCAGCTTTAGGAGTCTGAAGAGTCAGGGTAAATCTGTGTGTCACCTAGGACCGAAGGAGAGGCTTTGCAGGGGAGCAGGGCATTTGTTCTGCAGCACAAACATTAACACTTCTGCATCTCTGGTTTATCAGCCATCACAGGGCAGGAGGGATTCACCAAGGACAGGGAAGTCCCCACCCTTATTCAGGCACAGCTGAAAAAACAATCTGATGCTAGTTCAGTGTCCCAGGAAAGGAAGGAGCAAGGATTCACTTATGGGCAGCAGAAACAGGGGAATACAGAAAGCAGGAGGAGGCAAGGGTGGTTTGCTGGAGCTGGGGTCCAAGGCACTCCGGGGAGGGGGGGATTGTCATTCCAGTCTGCCAGCCTCCAGTTCAAAATTACTCATTACATCCTCTCAGAGGCCACTGTCATCGCTCCAGAAAAAGCTGAGATTCAGAAACAAGAAGTGGCCGTGGCTCATCCCCTCACCTCCAGTGAATCTTCCGTAAGGAATGCTTTTGAGGCACAACAGGAACTTCAGGGCAAAGCGCAATGAGTTTTTAGGTGTTGAAGGAAAATAACCCAACACAAGAACAATGTTCCCATGGCTTTACATTTGAAACACTTGGACAGAGGAGACTCAAGATTCCACTGGGTAGGAAACACTGGTATACAGAGATGCACATTATGCTGCTGAGACCCCACATCCTGAGGATGGATCTGGACAAACAGGGAGGCCAGCCTAGGGAAAGGCAGGAAATCCCTGCAGGAGGTGAGGCGGGACAATGGAGCAGGCTGACGAGGCTGGAAATCTGTGGTTTTTTCCCAGGAGATGGCAGTAAAGGACAATCGCCTTTCAGCCGGCGGAGCGCCGGGAAGTGGGAGCAGTGGTGGGAGCCGAGCTGCTCCTCAGGCAGCGATGCCACCCTCGCCAGTCGCTCCTTGTTACCAGAAGCAAAGCTTTATTCTTCGCGTCAGTGCTTCTAGCCAGGGTGAGGAGCTCAGTCTTCTACATTTCCATACCGTAGGTAAATTAAAAGCTTTCTGCTTACCGTGGCAGGATCCCCACTCACAGCCTCATCCGGACTGGAAGAAGGCCGAGGAGGTCTCTCCCCCAGCCTCCTGCTCACAGCAGGGTAAACGCTGCATTTGCACTGGGTTGCTGCCCCCTTTGTACAGTCGTGCCTTGAGGCACTCCACAGACAGACTTCAGCCTCCTGAAGTGACCTCTTCTCATGCTTAATGATCACATTCCTGCTCTCCCTGACTTGTTTCTGTCCGAAAACTCCCCAGTTTGGGTTTACGACCATGACCTCTTGCTGTCTGGCTGCAGACTTCAGTAAAGAGTCTGGCTCTGTCTTGTTGGAAGCCCTTTCTTATGTGTTGAAAAGCTGTTATCAAGTTTCTCCTAAGTCTTCCCTCCTCCAGGTGAACAAGTCCAGAGCCCTGCATCTCTCCTCACACACGTTGAAGGATTCAGGAAAGTGCACCGCCCTCTCTGAGCCTATGTAGACTTCACACCAAAACAGGCCTGGCAGCCTAATACTACTTCCTGAAAGGAGAAGGAAGGGAAGGATTTTAATCCTTTACTTTCTCTTAATTTAATTATCTCCATTAATCTACAAATTCTTCAGGCTCTCTACTCTTCCTTGAAGAAAAATGGATTTCCAAAGCACACTCTGTACAGGTAACTGCAGCAACTTTGTGCATATTTTAGGCTCAGTTTTGTCTCAGAAGAGGCCAGTGTTCAGCTAGCAAGGGACTCAGGATGCAGAAAAAGAACCAACTGGTTTTACTGCGCCACAACACAAAACCTGCCCCTTTCCCAGTCTTACAGACAGGCAGAGATCAGAAAGGACATTCATCCCTGAAGTGATCCGTGACCTGGGAGTGGCAAAGATCTGGAAGTGCCAAAGTGCTGTGGTGTGGTACAGCTCTCTTCAGTCACTGCTCTTCCAAAGCGAGCTGTGCAAGAGTTGCTTGTTGCTAATGTTGCGGGACAAAGGACAAGAGCTATGAGTCCTCTGCCATTTCCTCAGAGCCTAGGGTAAGCCAGAGGAGTAATTAAATACTCTGGCAAAAACAGCAGAAATATGCTGTATTCTGCCCTGTGATTCATTGAGCAGTCACCAGGAATAGTGAGGAATTTAAAGTGACTTGCCAGGCTCGTTAGCAGAGTTTGTTGCTGAGAGAAGAATGGACAAGTTGACTACCTACTTCTTGCCACTCTTGCATGTATTCAGCTTCCCAAACCTATTTATCCTGCCATCTGTTATAAAGCACAGTGAAAGGTATATGGAAATCTGAAGGGAACCAGATAGAACAGTAGCTATCTATCTAACACCACTAAAGACAAAACCTGGGGAGTGAAGCAATGGATTGAGGTTTCATGCAAGGGGCTGAAGGGAGGAACATGTTTTGTCCAGCTCAAACATTAAATCTTCCCCATGTGTCCACCATGGTATCCACCATATCCCACATTGTTTATGAGCGAATCAAACATCTGTTTTGTTCCTCAGAAGCACCAGGAGTCAGCTGCAGACAAGCCTATTTTAATGAAAGAGCCTGTGTGCACCTGTGGGTTGAAAGCTGTCCCTGCTGGGGTGGCTCCTCCAAGGATGACCTTGTCAAGAATACATAACACCTGTGCAGAAGCCAAGATTCAGGCCCACGCTGCCCTGATGGCTTAGTAGCTGCCAGGGCTGGGAATCCAGGCTCCTCACCAATCCCAGCCTCCTCCCCATCACCAGCATCTTGCTTTCCCTCATCACACGTGCAGACTTCCAGCATGGCAGTTCTGCTTCAGATGGAGGCTGCCCATTTTGTTGGCTGAGCAGATGGCCTGCCAGCAGATGCTGAGGTGGGCAGGGAACACTTCCTCATCTCTCACGCCACCAAGACAACATTTAGCAACAAAGCTGCAGGACCGGCCCTGTTCCACCTGTTTGCATCATAGCAAAGCCAGACCTGGCCCAACAGAGATGCTGCCATGACTGACAGGAAGTACAGCCCTCTGCCATCCACCCAGATGAAAAATGAACCTCACCCTCTGCATTCAGATTTTCTAGACACTGCTGCATGAGCTGGTAATGAAGAGAGTAGCAAACCCTCAGGCCAGGGCTTGGCCTCACAAATTCCCTTCAGGACCTGTGAAGTGAATCACTGCTCCAGGAGAATGTAAGCAGCACTAACCTCAGTGAGGTAACCTCATTGGTAACCTCTGTGAGAACCACCAGTTCATTTTGAGGGAGGAAAATGAATCATTAGCTGGTTTATTGCAACAGCACAGGTTACTTTTCTTTCTCTCTCCTCTTTGTTTTTGGTCTATTTTAGAAACATTGGCCAGCCAAAGCTGACTCACTAATATGCCTGAGGCTTTTCTTTTCTCAGGCTCACACAGAAGCACCATGTACAAGTCATTCAGCTCTGTATGGATAGCAACCAGGTTATTCCCTTAAAGTGGCACCAGGTGAGCAGAGGCTGGATGTCAGCAGGCAAAAGTCCACTGTGCTGAGTTCAGGAGCTAAGGTTCATGTTTACCTTTGTGGAAGGTCTGAATGGGCTGGACCCTGTGTGATGCAATGAGGGAGCAGCCTTACTAGTCAGGGGACACACAGACAAATAGATGGGACACTCACTCCACACAGAAAAATGGAGACACAAATCTCTCCCTGCATGGCTTTAGTGATTTGAAAAAAAGGTCTAATGATTCATGCTGTAAAAGCACTGTAAAACATGGAGTAACAAAATCTGAAGTTAATCCCAAACTCTACAGGCTGGTGTGGTATGTGGGTGTTAGGACAGCCCTGTTCTTACTGCATTATCAACAGCCCTATGGCATGCTGGTGAACAGATAAGAGGGACAGGTCTGTCCCCACAAAAAAAACTCAAGAGAAACAACTGAAGGCATGAAATCAATGAGCAAAATCCCTTTGTGGCTATTCCTACCCCATCTTTTGCAACTTTAGATCTTCTTCAGCCTCATCTCCACACCTCGTTGTTCCTGAGCATTTCCACATGGTCTGGGCTACAGTCATGTCCTACCAGGGCACTGAGGCCACAGGCAAAACAGTGTGGGGAAGTTTACACTGCAGCTTCCCCTGGCTGGCAGGGCTGCTGCTGAGAAACTCCTCCTTTGTGCGCTTACTTACGTGTGTAGGCAAAAACAGACGCGGGTCTTGTGGCTTTTATTTACAGTCCAGTTAGAAAGGAGCACAACACCCCGCCCTACTCCCCCATCTTATTCATTTGCTACATTTAAAAGAAATACAGTGTGGTTTGCCAAGACATACAAACTCCTTTGTTCAGAAAAGGCAAAGAAAACAAGTGAACAGCATTTTTTTTCAGTTAAGTCAATTCCTTGATTACAAAAACACCATCAAAACTAGAAAGATATATAATACAGAAAAAGTGCTAGCAGGGAAGTCATTTATGACTACCACAAAAGACTGTCAGAAACAAACAAACAAACCCCACAAAATTTTTAAGGCCCATAAACCACCTTGTTCCTGTATCATCAGTATATAATTTATGTCCCTGGAGGTGTGACATGGAAGCTGCTGCATCTGCACCACTGAGCTGAGCCATCTGATATTGACATCCTCTGCTTACAGCTTCCAGGTGCAGAAATAAAGATGGAGATGGCAGGTTATTTGGCCCCATTCTCATATGTCACATTTGTACATTCTCATACCAAATGCTATATGTATATTTTTTTCTCAGATGCAGCTGGCAATCAATTGTTTTTCCCCTAGTGAACACCACAGAATTAGGTGTAAAATGCCCCAGCTTCCGGAATCAGGTATATCACATATAAACTCTGTTCTCAGTAAAAAAATGTATGCAGATTTCATAGTAGCAGAGGAAAAGTTTAAAATGTTAATCACAGTGAGCCTTTAGTACCCCAGAATCACAAATACACACCTCATTTTCTTTCTGGATTTTTACATCTTTCTCACGATTATTTAAAGGCTCATTATGTCCAGTGTTTGAAATGAACAACCATGATGCAGCAAAGCTCTCCATGTCTCAGGCCACATTCCATTTATGTCCAAGTATATTTTTAAGTACACTCATAATCTTAACCGTGTCAAGGTAAAGAAACACCACCAAACTCAGAATCTCAGAAAACCGAAGACTATCTTCTCCTAATCCTCTGTTATCTGTTTCCTCCACTGCCTTGAAAATTCCTCTCATTACCCAAACTCATCTCCACCTCCCGAGCTGCTCTCCCATCCTCTGTTTTCCTTCATTTCTCTCTTCCTCATCTACTTGCTTTTCCATCCATCCTTGGCTCCCTTCCACACAGCACAAAGCTCTGGAAAACCAACTCATGCCCAAAAACAAACTTCAATTAATCAAAAATTGTTTTTTCATCCTTATACTTCTTTGACCCAATCTGATTTTACAAAACACTGGAATTTTTTTCAGAGAAGAGCACTCAGTCTTGGAAAGGGCCTGGCACAGGGGCTCAAGGCTTTGTCCAGGAGGTTTTTCAGATCCAGGTCTCAAATTTAATCCTGAGAAAGCAGCAATGGCCTCGTGTCCTCTCCCGTGGGGCACAGGGAGCTGCGCTAGCGGACGAAGGATGCCACATGTGCTGACACTCCAAAGGGAGCAGAATAGGCTGCTGCTAATCCTTGCAGGCCGACCACCAAGTAGTGACAACCCTTCTGCAGAACCTTCCCGACATTCTGGGGAAAGAGATGAGAAAAAGGGATAAAAAAAAGACAAGGGGATAGAAACTACCTTCACATAAAATCATTCCGACAGCCAATGTCACGGTCCCAGAAAATGAAATTCTCCCACAGCTAACAAGGGCTGGAGAGTGGAAAAACATTTTACCATCTATTTTTACATAGGCATACACACCCACAGGGTATAGTCAAACTGAACGGATGCAGCCTCCACAGGAAGCCAGGCTTTTACATGCGATTCTATTCAAGAATAAAATTAGTTTAAAATCACCCTAGTTTGTAGAAGTACGTAATTCCCACATTATATGTTCTAACTATGTCAGTAATTCCTAGAACTTCATAGGGTGCTAAAACCGAAGGTGAGCAAGAAGGCAGTAATCACTGAGAATACTTTTATGAAAATTTCATTGCTTTTTGTCAAAACAACATTTTTTCTGGTCAAAATAAGAAAGTTTTGATCCACATCAGTACACATTCAGGAACTCATCTATGTACTGCACTAGAGATAAACTTGCCATGGATTATTTAACTGAAAACCTTAATCTAATTTTAATTTCATTTTTGATAGTTTTTGCTTATATGGCTGCTCACAACTGGGGAATTAATACAGTGTGGTCAGATTTGGAGGAATGTCAGAATTAATTGTGAGTAACTCTTTATGGTTGTGTGAGACTAGATTAAAATTACCTCTTGTACCATGGAAAACACTGAATCTGAGTAAATATTTTTAAATCAGCGAAACCCAGTAAATACCTATTATATTATTATGGTTTCTTAAAGCTGGATTACAGAGTTTCTGGTACATAAAAACCTTCAGCTGTCATGATGCTACTACACAGTTGAACTTTGCTGGTTTTACTCCTATGGACACTGACTCAAAAGGAATTAAGATGCCAAAATAAAAAGGCAGCCTGAGCCTGGGGGCAGATCCTGAGGCTGGAGGAAGAGATGCAGGGCCTTCCCTTCTCACATCTGCCCCTGCCTCACTATGTCACACTGGAGTCTTCTTTCCCCCTCCCTGTCTTTCACTTACCTACCCAGACATCACCTGTTCTTTCATGACTTGTTCTTTATGCCAGAGCCAAACTGGCAACCCTTCCCCGTGGAAATGTCATCTGACCAACACAAAAGGGAATACACAGCGCCCAAGAACTGGCCTGTACTCTAAAGAGCATTAAAAACACCTTTATACCAACAGCATCATCAGCAAAGTGATGACCTACTGCAACCATTCTCACAAAACTGCCCTGTACAGATCAGGCCTACAGGGTTGAGACAGCTTCCTACAGCATGGGACCTGGAAAACACCGTGCTGGAAACTCAATGAATCAAATTAATCACGAAAAAATGAAATATTCTGTTTGTTTCTTTATGAAACAGTAGGATTTGAGAGGCAGCTCCTGACTATGCCGACATCTGTAAACTCAATTTTAAAAGTAACTTTGCCAAGCTAATGGCATTTTCTGCATGTCAGACATAGCAAGCGTATCTTTACCAAAATCACGTTTTTTTAATAGAATGTAGTAGAAAGTCATGTCTCATGCTGACATCTGTAATCTCAGCAGCAGGAAAGGATTCCTGACAACAGACAGGTTTCTCCTGCTAACATAGAAACTATGTTTTGTTACAAACATCCAAGACATACCTGAGATGTACTTAAGTGACACGAACAAGAGAAAAACAATAGAATTCTTCCACACGGCAGTTTTGTAACCAAAGGCTCCCATCTTCCGGTGGGAGGAAAACCAAACCACCAGACTGTAGGACTTGTGACTTCCCACACAGGAAAGCAAAAGAACAGTTTTGATCCAAAACTGTTGTTACAGATGAAGAACAAGCTGCATTTTTTTCCCTGTAACTCAGAGCAGTGATTTCTAAGGGTCACCTTGGCCAAGGAATGTCCTGCAGGGCTGTTTACCGTTTCTTTCGGGCACTTCAGTGGAAGGGAAAAAATGCAGGCCAATTAACTGGAAGTTTCAAGGAATAGTTTTAAAATTATGATGCCGAGGATAACGCAGAACCAAGCGAGGCAAAGCACGCGTCACATGGATCAGCTTAGTGTCATTTTCACTTCGAACTGACCGATTTTGTGCTCTTTGATCCAGGCGAGGGTCGGTGTCCGGCTCCCCCAGCAGCACCGGCTCCTTCCCGGGCAGGTCCAGAGCAAGCCCTGATCCCCCCCTCGGAGCCGGGCGCTGGTTCTGAAATGCCTGCGGGATAAGGGGCATTCCGACAGCCCTCGGAACGGTCGGAGCCGAGGCCCCGCTGTCCTCCCGGCACCGCAGACCTCGTGCCGGGGGTCCCCACACCGAAGGTCCCCGTGTCGAGGGTCCCCG
>WAAG01015364.1:1571-22335 GCA_013390105.1 Tichodroma muraria | reverse complement strand
GCTCTGGTGGGGGAAGCCGGGAGCTGCTGCGGGAGCCCGGGATTGGAACCCGTCAGCTCAGCGGGGCCAGGTGAGCGCTGACGGGGCGGCACAGCCCCGCACCGCTCCCGGGCTGCTTCGGCCTCGGCGCCGCGAGGGCCGGCGAGACCCTTGGAAGGTCCTTCCGTGGCACCGCACGCACTGCCCCGGCCCACGGCAGCACCGCTTCAGGAGGCCACGCTCTTTCCCCGTCAGAGGAACAGGCCAAGCTCCTTGGACATCCCTCAGTTACAAGTGTTCCTACCAAAAGCCACGGGTGAACAGCCTCTTCTGCTTCCTGGGCTGCGTTCGGCTACCCCTGGCCAAGGGAAAAGTGGTGAAGAAGTTTCTCAGTGGCTTTTGTTGAGATGCTGGGGGAGGCTGTGACAGCCCCAGCTCCGGGGCTGTGGTGCTGCAGTGTAACAGCTGCCCCTCCCAAGCGGTGTTCCTCAGCTGGGTACATTAAGAAATGCAAAATTGTACAGGGAGGATAGATAAAATTTATTAAACCAGCTGGTGTATTTATCAACATCTGATATGCACACGAACACTTTGGACAAGCAGATGCGACACGGGGACAGACTCATCCTTTCCCCTGGATTTTTCTTACCGAGGAACAAAGCCTTGAACCTGCATCTCCCCAAGATCTGCGTGTAACATTTGGAAAGTAAATCCTGCACTTCACATCCTTATCTGCCCCAAGGACGGTGACTCACCACCTTCACAGCTCCACAAAGCAGTGTAAAGAACAGTGGGGCCATGTCCCCGAAGGGTGGAAGGTGTGAACTAAGTCTCAGGTCTGTCACTATAGAAGTGCTCTATCCCATAAATGAGAAACTGTGAGGTAGGTAATTTTTCCCTATCTTCCCAAGAGAGGCAGGCCTTTCCCCACAGACTTGGTCTGTAACTCACAAGTTTGCTTCCTTTTCCAGAACTCAACTATCAAAAACCTCACAGAATACATCTCTCAGCTGGGATTTAGTGTCTCCATTTCCATGGTGGCAGGGGAATCACAACATGGTCCGAGGCACCCTTAGAGATACGACACCAGACACCAAAACCTCATGTCTAAACAGCTCATGGAATTTTAGCATCATCCATTACCATATGGCATAACAACCTCACTTGGCTCCCCAACAGCATCATTCGTTCAGTGGACCAGGAATCACTGCTTATTGTATTTTCACTGATCTATGTACATTTTAATGTTTTTCAACTGGACCGTGTGAAAAGGGATGCACTGGTTTTGGAAACGTTGGTATACCTCAAAGAAAGAAATAATGCAAAAAAATACCCCAACCCAGACCACCTGAACCATGCAGTAACCCCAGTGCTCACCCTCCACCCATCCCGAACACCCCTCCAGAGATGCTGCCAACAAATTACAGCTGGAATTCATGAGGCCTCTGAAGATTCAAGGCACCCCTATCCCTGCCTGGAGCTGGGAAATATGATGTGGCATTTAAAACCCTTTTTGTATCTCTAAAGTTAAAGCTGTGCTGATAAAATGCCACACCAGACCCCTCCCACATGGAAGTTGGGAACATTTGGATCTGAAATGCAGCTTACCCCACTCTTACCTAAGGAGTAACTTACACCTAACAGGTCCAGCACAAGGCAGCTGTTGGGGGCACCCAGAACCAGGCACTGAGGGTGGCTAGGCACCATCTCACTGATCCCAGACTGAGAACACTCTGCTTGCCAATAAAACCAGAAACCTTTTTCAGAACTGTTTTCTCCGATCTTCCCGTCTTGTTACTGCTGGGGCAGCAGATTTGGAAAGCCAAATGCTGCACTTGTGTGCACCTACACCTTTTGCACTCAGACTGTGTCCTTGAGGAAGCTCCAGGTGTATTTGCCATGGAGAGCATAAGGTGGGTCACGACTCATCTTCCAGCAAGGCAGAAGGAGGGCACAGGGTTTAGCAATCGGGCCAATTTCACACTGCTGGCAGCCACTGGACAGAACACCATTTGCAAGCTGCCCTGATACATAAACATTAAATTGGCAGTGCCATGTTTCATGGGAAAGCTGAACTAAAATTCATCAGCTCTGTCCTCTGGAAAAGCTACGTGTGTTTTATGGAACACTGGTACGTCTCTGGTTACGTGGAGTGGTGAAAACCAGTGGCAATCTAGGGCAAAGTTAGCCATGGAAAAACAGCGCCTGTAAAGCGGGAAGCTCTCCTAAGTACTTAATCTACTGTCTCACAGCATGACCTATATTTTTTCCACTGAACCTTCTGAAAAGGCAAAGGGTTTTGTTTCATGACTAAGTTCATACATGACCTTAGGTTAGCATCACAGTTACATTCCAGTTGTGTATTTTAAAGAACAACCGAGCATTTATGAACATTTACGGGTAAATTGAGCAGACACACAACCCCCTCCTCCCCAGACTGATTTTTGGTGAATTCCTGTAAAAGCCCCTAGACATCCACTTCTAAGCAATGCTAAACCAGTGAGTTTCTGAACAGTGCAGGACCACTGAACCCAGGCAATGCTAATCCTGAATTCTCACCATGCTGAAGATGGAGCCTGTGCACCTGTAAACTGTTTTGCTACCTGCAGTAATGACTGTGTTTTTATAAAGGGCAAACAACAAGTATTTTAGTATGAGAACTGTTCAAGTAAGTTTTAATAGAGTGCACCAGTGAATCAAGATGACTTGCATCAGATTTGGTTCAATAAACATCAGATAAAAAAAAAAAAAAAAAANGGGCTACAGTTCTTTCTTTCCAAACACCACCCTTTTTCTAAGGCAACAATACACGTCCATTTCCGAACATAACTGTTACATAGGAAAGCTACATCACAGTACAGTATGTAAAGTCCATCTCGGTCAAGAAGCCATTAGAGAATGGCACATTCACTACACTTACAGCTTTCTAACTTAGGGTTACAGAGTTTACCACAGCTTTTTTTTTAATTTTTATTTTTTAAAGTGACAATTTCTTAATGAACTTTCTATTCTTCACAAGAGTGTGCAGATGGGGCCCATATGCTGATATTACAGTAATTACGACATTAAATAACATTGCACAACCAACCTCTATGGTTAATTCAGTACAAAAGAACAAGTATTAAAATGTACCAGTACTAGTGGTTTTACATAGTTTATAATCATTAATTATGAAGGAAAAAAAATGTGGGGCTTTTTTTTTTCTTTTCTGTAGGCAAGTGCCTAATTACAAAGCTGCACATTACAGGCATAATGATGTGGAATAAATACAAGAAATCTGGTAAAATATTAAACACAAACAGGTTACATGGGAACGAACTGTACAATCACAAAAGCATAAATCAACAATTTATCATTATAAACAATGTATGTTTAGCTGTAAAATATTATGTGGAATTGCATGTACTCTTTGGGGGCACATGTTCCAAAAGCCAAGCTAATTCCTGAGGTGGTATTGTTAACTTACACAATTGGTCAACACTTCAAATTATCTTGTGCTATTAAACAGTCCCAATGTTAATAGATTTCCATAGAATGGAATTTGTAGTATTCTGAAGGCAGCAAATAAGTGATATTTTACACCAAGATATTCAAATGAAATAATTCCGGTTCTCCGTTTTGGTGCTACATTTGTTAAATGGGCCATGGGAATAAGCACTGGAATTTGCAGACAGAAATCACTTTTGCCTGGTTTCTGTTCCCCCACAGCTCTGAGCTGGCCAAAGGCAGAACAAAGTTTCTAAACTGTAAGTGCCAACACTGTAAACATATTTGTCTTTTTTTTTCAACTAAACACTGTCCAATAACAAGGATAAGAGCCAAAGATAAGCAGGAACAGTCTCATGTAGAACAAAAGCCAATGACTCGTTGACTTTCGCTTCAACTCATGAACAATTTTTAAATAATTAAAAATGGTCATGCTACAGTTGTGAAAACTAGTTTGTGCATTTGACTCAGGACACAAGTTTTTTAAAAAACGCATGGTAGAGGTAAGACTTATAAAACCCACCAAAAATGTAAATGATAGGGAAGAACTTTTCCAACTCAAAGCATCAAACATACATTTCTGTGCAGAAATCTAGACAACTATACAAGATCTGAATTTAAGCAGTCATCTTTTTATTATACAACTCTATGAACATAAAATGAACAGAATGCTCTATATACTTACCTGTACATGTGAACATAACTTCTTTAGCTACAGTTATTTAATATAGGTCATACTGGATTTAACTTTACAATTCTGAATAACTATGTATAACCTTATTGCAATAAGGGCAATTTCTACATGGGGAGTTTCACAGGCCAATCACATTAGGCGAAACCAGTACATTCAAAGTGTAGATCACGTATGAATCTTCCCTGATCCCAAAGAATTTAGGTTCTCTTTACAGCTTAAGCTCGTTTGCTATCTTGGATGCAATGTTCTTAAATGCGATAGAAGTCCCAGATATTCTCTTGAAGCGAACTCCATTGAGCGACAATCGTGGCAGTTTGCAGACTTCCATCTCCCACTGAACAAGGCTGTCTTGTCGCGCGTCACCGTGGACACAGAAGAGCAAAAACCTCTCTTTCTGTTCGTAGTCACAGTTATTGGCATCTAACACTTTCCGAATCTCTCTCATCATATCGTTCGGGTCCATAGAACTCGTGGTCTTCATGCTCCACGTGAAGCGCAAGGAGCGTGGCTTAGAATCCTTGCTATCCTCCTTCTCTCTGTCTTTAGGCTCCCCAGAAACACTCCTGGAACAAGCGACACACAGCAAAGTCAAAAGCGGAGCGGCTTAGCCGAGAGAGAGAAGAGAAACAGAGTTCTTGAACAGGGGTTTCTAAACTGCCATTGAGAAGCCACGAGTCACGGGCAAGCCAATTCAGGGAGCGGGACGGACGCCGCTGGAACAGCCCTGCCCCTCGTGCTGCGGCACAGCTCCGTGCCACGCTAGCGGCACCCGGCAGAGCGAGTTTGGAAACCCCTGCTCTACAATGTTCTGATGACAACATGTGCAATGGGAACTGCAGCAGACACACGTTACTCCATACTGCTCCAAAGAAAGTGGGATCTATGTAAAAGCATGACTGAAGTTCTGCTGATTTCATGATCTGGAGCATGCCATACACCAACAAAACTGAAGTTGAGGGACACGATCCGGAAGCGGAAATCATACTGTAAAAGCAGCAGAGGAAGAAATCCCACCCTGCAATTCACAAGTCCTTAGTTAATTCCCTCCCCTCTTTTCTGCCTTCCCCCCCTTTTGTATCTGTTTGGATTTTTGACCTCTCTCTGTGTCAAAAGGCCTTAAAATAAGGTGTTTTATTTTAACTGACGAGGCAGAAGTTTGGACTGTAATTTGGCTGTGAACAGCCTGTTGGTCACCATTTGAGTACACAGCCAGCAGTTTTTACAAGTAAGAAACAGCGACGTGTGTTTGACAAATACAGACACAAACTATTTCATTTGATAAAGAACAAAATTGTAAGGGAGCAATTTCCAGTTAATGCTCTTAATCTGATGCTTCCTTATCAAATAGATTACTCGTTCCACTGCAGAAAGCATTTTGAGAACCAGCACTAATTATTTTAAAGTAATTCCACAGTCAGCTGTATCTGTTCTTGCCCCAGGTACTCCTGATGCTGATGCCTCCCCATCCATCACTGGGGAAAGGTGCTGCTCTCATTTCAAGTCTATAAATCATTATTATTATTCAGAGAGGAGTCAAAACAAGAACTTCTAATTCAACTTTGCGTGACACCCAGAGAGCCACATTGATATTAAGGGATAGAGCAGGGATAAGATCTCAAATGATTTTTTTAGCCCAAAACAGACACTGTAGGATGACAAAAAGCAGAGAAAGTTAGAGAATGAAAGCAAGAGCTGAAAGCAACTTCACACTTCATTTGAACACTCAGTCTCTTTTCCCTTTCCACATCCAAGAATTTGACAGCTAAGAAACTCTGAATTGAAAAGGGCTAACTTAGATAAATGCATTATGTATTATATACAGTGTATCTGGGTAAGAATGTGCTGTTTATTTTTTTCGAATAGAGGATTTCTGTTTTGAAAACTAAATCAATACTTTCTGTAAGTGACCAGTTTAGAAGGAATGCAAACTACAATGCCTGTTCATTAGAGAGCAGAAAAATAAAGAGGTATGCACTGTGCTTAAGCACACCAAAAGCTGAAACATGGCAAAAGAGCAGATATATTGGAAAATGAGCATATGAAGGGATGTTTTATTGCTAACAAAGCATCTACAGATTTGTGTACAGTGCTTGCTACAGAAATTCAGTATTTGGCAGTCACCACCCCTTTTGTCTGAATGTCACTTGCTTTATTTCTCAGAGCAAGTGACATTCATTTCTCAGGGACTATAAGGTGTTTACTTATGGCAAACAGCAGCTTTAGTAATGAGCACAGTATGTAACTACAGTAAAAATTTAATAGACACATATATACACACAGACACATGAAGTATTTACACTGTCCACTGAAACCAAAAGTAAACACCATTAAATATATGTAAGTCGAAACATGATTTTAAGTGCTTAACTCGTACAGGGGGCTTTATTATTCAAAGGAATATGCTTACATAAAGTTTCGTATTAAATACTTCGCAAGAAAGCAGAAATGAGAGATATAAAGGACCTCACCAAGACCCCCTCCCCCCGAAGAGAAAACATTTTTGAAATATAGAATACTTAAGCACTATTCTCTTTTACATCCTGATTTAAAAGGCTTTAAGAAATCACTTGATTCAAAAGACCTAGGAGCGAAGTATTAATAGTGACTCCTCACCTTGAGGTGTCAGTTCTGCCACTGGCTTCGCCTTCACTTGGATCCCTCAAAACAAAGTTAAGGTTGAGATTCAATGATAAAGGTGAAAAATAAAAGTTAAGAAAACCTACGCCTAGAACAATGTTAAATAGCTACTGAAAAAAAAAAATCAGTATAATAATGTCAAGCCTAATACTGTTTAATAGAATTTTTTCACAGCCGTAATTTTAGCTTCCCTTTATGACACCTTAGTTTTTTCCAGCTCTGACACATAATTGTTTAATTGTTTTCCCCAGCTGATGGCAAAATTAACATGTTGTTCTGAACCTACTGCAGACAGAGCAATGGCCACATTTAATTCCAGCAAGCACAGAGGAGCAGTTGGTCAAGGTGGTCCAGGGGGGCTCCACTCTGCACCCTTATGGCTCAGGCCTTTGTGTATCCCTGAACACACTTTGAGACAAGCCCATGCTTAAGCACACTCAAGCAATTAACAATAAGATGTGCCTAAGAGTTTGTGAGACCAAATGTCTGAAGTCCAGTTCAGGAAGGTTACTTCAACAACTGTTTAACTTAGAGTAAATCAGCTGCTACACTGACTTCAGTGAGATTACTGGAGAACTCAAGATTAAATGTATCTTCAACTTGTTGCATTAGAGCTGTGCTTTGCAAGGAACTGTTTTATATTATGTCTTTTTAGTATGAAGCAACTTGAAATAGATCCCCAGATTGTGTAAGCCACCCAGGTATGTTCCTGGTGCTGCTGTACCAATATTTAGCGCCCAATTTCAATTACCTGATTAATGTAATACCTTCAAAACACAAATACTTTAGTAACTAACACCAGGGAAGTATCATTTAACATAAACCATTGATTCAAAATACTTCTATACCCTATTCACTAAACATTCTCATTATGCATTTATTTTATATACTTACCAGAAAAGGCATTTACCCTTGGCAAAAGTTAGTAAAAAAAGTCTTTCATGATACCTTCTAGTCAAAGTATGCTCTAAACCATTATTTCCTGAACAGTACAGAAGTTAAAAGTTATGTGATCCAACTCAAAAAACAGCAAAAAAATAACCCCCTGGACCTCCACCCATGTAATCCCAGGCATTAAGTCTTAAACAACCCAAATTACAAAAAAGAAAAACACAACAAAACACCCCACCTATCACCAGTAACAAAATAAACACACACCCTACAGGGCTGTGACAAAATATATTTTTAACATTATAAAACATACTAGGAAACTGTATAAAAACTTCTATAATAAAGATAAATTTAAAATACATCAATTAGGGTATCTTAATTCTAAACACATAGTTTAAAATATTTTAATATTTTAAGATAACAAAAATATTATTTCTTTGATCTAACTCTTAAAAACAAAGTCAAGATACCATTCCTTGCAAAAAACAAGGAGCTATTACACAAAAAAGCAGCCTGTACTCTTGAAATTGATTAGTTACTCAACATAAAAAACCTTTCTTCCCATTTAGAAATCTAGACTGACAACAGTTGACTAGCTTTGCTGTAATACTTTTTTGCTCTTTAAATTCAGAGAACAATTCTCTCCTTGCAACTATATAAGTGCTGTAGATACCAATAATGGAGGATCACAGTCCTGTAAGTTTAGGTTTCTGGAAAAAGAAAATAATTCATACACTTCTTAGGTCTTCATGGAAGGTGAAAAGACACACACTGATGCACTATCAGCTCACCAGGTGAAATCAATTTTGTGAGGAACATCACTGCATTTCCAACTTTCTCTCTTCTCTTCCCTTGTAGTAACACCTTATGCAATTCATGATATTTTACTTAACAAATTTGCAACTATGAGCTTAAATTAACTTTCAATTTATCTTCTTTTCCCTGCATACAAATGGTAGAACTCAGTGCACAACAGCCTGATTCAGTAGGGGAAAGAGAAAATTTCCAGGATGCAATTGTGTTGTAAAACTGAGAATAATGCATTTTGGACACATCCATAAACAGGCTTGAGAATTAATAGATAAATCACTGGTAGAAAGAGGCAAACTAAAAATTAAGTCCCCTTTTGGGAAAGCTCTTGTGACTGCCAAGTCAACAGTCACTTGATCTTGAACAGCGTATTTGAAAACCTCTCAGCACCTCTCCTCAGAGGATTATTACTGATAGCATCATCACAGGAATGAATGCAGATCCAGGATGTGTGGGTTTTCTTCTTTCAGAAACCTGAACTTACATTTGAAGAAGCTAATGACATAATAAAACAGACTGTACAATACTGAAATACTATTATTTCCACACTTCCAGACTTCTGCCTGCCTCTATCTTCTCATTTATTCACAGATTTTAGAATTACCTGAAATAACTTGTGAATACCTACTCTTTTTAAGCGCAGCAATGATTGCAAATATAGCCCTTGCAAGAAACTGTGTCCAATTAAAAAAGTAAAATATTGTTAACATTAAACAATGACTCACTTCGAAGTCACTCTTTTCAGTACCTAAATAAATTTGATTTTGATTTAATTGTATCACAGCTGTGAAACAGGAGCAAAAGTCCCTTCTGAGCAGCATTCTCTCGCTCCTTTAAGATAAAGGAACAGAATAGCTGGTCAAACAATGGTTACAATATACACACAGAAGTGAAACAAGGCAGATTCTGGAAGGAACACACAAACCAAGCAGCATTCTAACTAAGTTTATATTTACTTCAGAATTAAACTGCCAAAGATTTCGCAATAAAGTCCTGCTTACGGGCTGGGCTTTTATAACGCTTTTCTCTCTTGAAACTCGAGGTACCAACCTGCGAACGAACTTGGAGGTGATCTTGCTGATGATGCCTGTGGAGGTCCCTCTCCTGGCGTGTGCGAACGCCCCTGTCTCGTGGGAGGGCGAGGCGGGCGGGCCGTTGTAGGTGGCGTTGCGCCGCTCCCGCAGCTGCTCCCCGTGGAAAGTGCTGCGGCTGGAGCTGCCCCGGGGAAAGCGGGTCCGGTCTGGAGTGGTGGTGCTAATGCTATGAGCAGATGGGGAGGCAGCAGGCACTCTCTGAGTTGCACTGCTGGGAAAACAGAAGCATAAATAACGAGAAAGACCAGGCTTGAAGCCCTCCTACATGACAACTGTTTCTCAAAGATGGGAAAGAAACCCCGCTCTTGATTCTTTTCAAAAACTAATGTGCTACTGATTCGCTTTTAGGATTCATACTCGGTTTGATTTTACATGGAAAGTATCTCTTGATTATTTCTATCTCAATTATTAGAGCTGTTAAAACAAGTATATACACACACACACACACGCACACACACACACACACACACACACACACAATAGGACAAAAGGAAAAAGACAGAAAAGTCTGTAGCGAGATCTGAAAGTGTCCCCAGCGCTCTTCTGGAAAAAATGTGTTCGTTAATACTCTTAACCACAAGCACTTCCAAAAAACTTAAAGGTTATTTCTTAAGTCATAACCTGACGAAAGTAGTGTATAAAGCTCTTCAGGCAGTTAACAGTAAGAACAACTATACCGTGGTGCTTTTAGACACCAACGAGCTTAGCAACCTACAGATCAGGGAGGTTAACATTCCGGTATTTCATTTAAATTTATGGTGGCCTGTGTTGTACAGTCCCATCTAAAATAGTCAAATTTTTAGCTACTTAAGTCTTCTAGAAGTTTCCAGAGGGAGGCAGTCAAGGAACTTCTTTAATTGTATGCAAACGTGTGCCATGAACAAAACCAGGTTTAAATCATCTGTAATACCCACAATACTCGAGCAAGCTCCTGTTTAAAACCAGAATGCAACGTGGCAGTTTTGACTGGATTACAAACACTTTGAGGTCTGTCCCAAACTGAGCAAGAGCATTTCTGAAGTGCACAGCAATAAAGAAATGCCCACAAATCTGTTACCTTGGTCGGTAAGCCTCAGTACCATCTTTGATGGTTGGCAGTGTGACTTTGATAGGGTGACCAGAGGCAGACATAGACTTTTGATGCCGAGGGCGTGTGGAGACAGAGGCCACTGCAGAGCCTGCAGAGGATGTGCTGCTTGCAGACATTTCTGTCAGGCTTTTCCATGGTAGCAAGGCAGCAGGGATGGACAAATGACAAGGGAAAAGAAAGGTTAGTGTAAAACCCCTTATAAAAAAGAGAGAATATTAACTCACTTCTTCTTTTAGACTCAGCAGTGCTGCTTAATTAAACAGAATACTGAGTGACCAGGCTGCCTTAGTCAGCTAAAGTAAAGAATACAGAATTCTAAGAAAATTATGTTCATCCATAAATAAGTTCTCCATAGATGTTAAGTTAGGCCTTTTCATTCCTCCCAAGATGAAAGCTTACACTCACTATTCATTATTCAAAGTAATGAAGAAAGACTACAACAAATACAAGGACATAATAAAAAAATGCTGAAAAAGAAATTCACAAAGAATTAAATAGATTGATTAAATAGACTCTCCTTCTGTGAATACCCTTATTTGCAGTTATACATCTAAAACATGAAACACATGGAACTGCTGTCACACTATCACTTGGAAGTGACGGGTTTTCAAAGGATCAATCTGTCCTCCTCTGGACAGTGTCCTCCAGATACAGCTGGGCTAAGTCAACCCTTTCAAAGTACAGTTCCTTCCATCAGTACTTTTATTTCTCCTTCCTTAAGTGGCAAGAAAGATGAAAGTAGTGGCAAAACTACTGTGCCATTAATTTTTAAAACAAAAGTCAAATGAATTAAGGCAAAATACAGCTTTGCCTCTACAAGCATAAGTGAAATTGCATTAATAATGTATTAGCAACTGGAGTCCCACAGCTAAACATCTGTAGCAAAGAGGTAAAGTCTTCAGATGAGTAATTCGATGACAAGACCTTCAGCTGCACCAAATCCAAATTCAACTACAATGCAACATCTTGTAGGAAAAGGCAAATAACAGAACTCAGAAGAAAATTCTTCCTAAATTTTCAGAATATGCTCAAAGAACTGAGCATAATATTCATTGCACTCATGAAAGGAACAGGGATTAAGAATCTTTCAATACAATAGAAAAAATCAACTGTAAAATGAAAAACACTGAAAAAAAATCCCTTCTCTTTCCAGTGTTTTATGAATTAAATCTCTTGAAAGAAAAATAGCTTTGTCACATCAGAAAAAATATTGTAATATATATTATAACCCTCTAAAAAAAATCTGTTATCTGCTTTTTCTTTTTTTTCCCAAAAAGGATTGTTGCTACCTTTGTTCAAATATTTGAAACTATAAACAAAAATTCGGGAAAACACTTTTGAAAGCATCCAACCAATAATTTGAAATTAAAATGAAATTAAGGAAGTACATTAAAAAGCAGAAAACTAATTTTAAGTGTTTAATTAAATAGTTGTCTTTTATGTGTTCCACAGCTCATCACTTGACTGTAAACAAAGAACCCTGTACCTCTTATTTCCAAAATTTTATGTCAGAAAACAAAACTAGTTTACTAGATCACGCTATTTCGTGCTATGAATTTTTTTGTTTATTTTACAGTAACTGTTGCATTTGAATAGCTTGAAAACTATCAGAGAGAGCTGTTATTGAATCTAAATTAAAAAAAACCCCAGTGTTTATTACTCTCCATTAAAGCCATTATTTTATTTTTCAGTCAAGTACAGGGGTTAAATAACACCAGGGATGAACAAAAGATTTAATTTTAAAGACTAACTGGCAGTGTTAAACACAATACTACTTAACAAAACTTACTAAACTGAGCTTCACTGTCATCCCACAAATAGACACAAACTGGTTATCATCACCATGAAAATACTATTTAGGTCAAAAACTTATACTGAAAACAATCAACAAATTTTAACCATTTCAGCTTTTTGAGTGGTTAGGGAGGAAATGAAAAGGGATCAGGCTACACTGTCAGAGTATTCCATCTGAGGGTCTCCACAGCACAATTGCCCACTTCGCAATTGGTTGTTAGCACAGCTACTTCATCCCGTGTTGGAAGACAACCCTCAGTAATCAATGTGATCCCATAAAAAGAAGCAAAGGCCGACTGACATATTTAGCTTAAAAATTCATCACAAACAAAGAAGCAGCAGTGGAAGATGAAAACATACACTTGGACTTCAGGTATTTCACACTGTGATTCATAATGGTATTTTGCATAACCTGCTTCTTCATAACCTGCCTCAGTTCTTGTACCCAAACTAATAAGCAGGGCAAGTTGAAAAATACCTGTTGTCCTTCCCATTCTGTATTGCAGAATAGCGATCTGAAGAACGTTCACAAACGTAAGTGTTCCTCCTTGTCATTCCACTACCAGAAAACACATTATTCTAGAACAGAATTAAGACTAAAGTTAAATTAAGTACTTTCTACTGTATATCATGTTGTACCAAAATCCAAGCATTGGAAGAAGCAAATCAAAACAGTGTTTCAGCCGCTTATGCATATTGTTAATGCCTTCAAATGTACTAAGTCAATCTGTCAACACAAGTCATTTATACCATCAGCTGTTTTTTCCAATAGCTCATTCACCATCTCATTACTGCACCATTGAGAATGCACTGAGAGAACAGAAGGAAGTTTAATTTTGCTGACACATGCTTTACAAAGTATTATTATGCAATTCCCACATACTGTGTTCCTGTATTATTTGTCACAGGGATCAGACAAACTGGGATCCCAGAGAACACACCTATGGCTGGCTGAAAGGCTTTCCTGCACAGCGTAAGTTCTCCAACAAAGGCTCCAGTTTGTTGCCCCTATCAAATAGCTTACAAGAGGAAAATGGAAATATTATCAACATCAGTCAACCTAGAAGTTATGATGCAGATAACATGGCAAATGTGTCTTGTTGCAAAAATACAGATGGTATTTCTTTCTGTTACCTAATTTCAGTTTGGATAGACTTCACAAAATAAGCACATACTTGCTACCCCTACCAAGCACAGGTTAGCTGCTGAAGGCTTAGCTTTAGTATGATATACCATTCTCACCTTTTAATACACTACATACTGAATTTGGGGTGGGAGAGGTCGCACTGTGCTAACATTACATTCTGATGCCTGCTGGCAAAAGATTTCAAATACCCTAGACTCAGGTACTGTAGAACATCATGAACTGCGCAAGATTTACTATGTTTTGGTCTCCCCCATCTATGCTTTTTCAGCATTAATATGACCCCACAGAGACCACTTAATAAACTGTTTTAAGGCCAAATTGTAAGAAAGATTAACAACTGCAATAACTGTTCCTGAAATTAAACTCTCCTGAGTTACACAAATGACTGAAGGTGATAAATACTTTTTCAAGAAATTCTGCCTTTCTGAACTTCCTGTTACCCCCAAAGTTACACAAAAATATTTTAAAATTATCCACATTAGCTTTTTTCACTTTAAATATTTGAGTTTTAAACAAATATATTCACTGTGTAAGCTGCTCAACCTTGAACTGCTATTGTAATATCAGACTCCAATATTCCCTAATCATGCCCATCGCAAAGCCTTTCAAAGTCCCCAAAATAACAGAGCTAAAAATGCACAAATACTGAAGTTGCCATTAGCAAGTAAATCAATTTCTCATTCTTCATAGCAAAGATACTCCATTTAATTAGTTCTCACAAAGCAGAGAAATGCTTGTGACATATCAGCTTGTACCACACATGGCTCTAATCAGCTTCGGGGCAATATAGTTTTGGGAAAGCTCAGATATGAAATCTAATCTTAGAAGACACAAAGTTCCTGCATGAACATCCTCATCCACACAGCCATAATTTCAAAGACTATTGCAGGGGTGGGGAGACAACAATCCTATTTAAAATTAAAAAAAACCCAAAAAATTAAAATGTGCAGATGTACTGCAGACACAGCCTGCAGAACATTAGGAATTAAATGAACTTCAGCATTTATTTTGCTTTCAGAAAATTCTAACAGAAATACACATCACCTTTCCAGAATATCCAAGATGAGAGCATGTAGAATCCCAAAGGGCAAGGAGAATTCCTGCTGCCAGTCTACTGTACTAAAAGATGGCAAGAGCTTTTGTATATAACAGACCATGTCTCCTAAATAGCACAAAGTATACTTGAATCTTAAATCGTGATTCATGCATATTTTTTTCTCCTCACATGAACTCTTGCTCCTAAGTAGCTGTTTAAACACCATGCAGTATTTTTTCACTGTGAATCCTAGACACCAATCCTACTGCATAGGAATTACCAAAAGGCAAAGTAGATGCTTTCACATTAGAAGAGACAGACTCTTCGATTTGGAACAAAGGTGTTTGAGGCGGTAATATGACAGCAATTTACAGAACTGTGAATATCATAACAGAAGCATTAAGAAATTATTAATTTACTAGTTCAGTTCCTTAATACAACAGCCAAGTTGTAAATCATATCAGCAGGCACATGCACCAGGAAACAAGTGGGTTGTTCCCCCTCATCTCACTCCATTTCTGAAGTCCAAAATGAAGTGGTTTCAGAGAACCAAACAGCCAAATTTACAGAGAAAGTTCATGAGAGATACTACGTAGGATTAATCAGACTAAATATCTGAATCAGAAGTCCCTTGACTTCCTTGTAGATAAACAAGCATTAGAAACCAGAAAAAGAGCACTCCATATTGGCTCCATTCTTACGTTCTTTTCTTAAATATCCAGTATTTTTCTCGACAGAAACTGAAGTTTGGCCAAGTGCAGACATTCTCATGTTTACTGTTATGTTAGTGTTAGAAAAAGTAAAGTTGGGGGGGAAGGGAAAGGTTTATTTTAAAAGGCATCTACTGCAGCCTATTTCTGTCTGCCAGTAAAAGTTACCAGAAATAGACTTAGTGGCTTATTCAGTACCCATTATGTCTATAGTAACCTTGTGCTGCACATTTTGTTTAAATAGGGAAAAATAAATATAACAAGCCAAAAGCACACCCAACTCACACTGGTAACTGCACTTGACTTCTTTCTTTCTGGACCCACAAGTGGACTTGCAGCCATCTCTCCTTTGGATCCCACTGTAGTGCTGCCAAGTTTGCGTGAGACATCCTTGTCCCAGTCTTCTTTCTGTTCACTTTCCACACTGTTTGCCTGAGACCTTTTTGTGTATGACACAGCAGGAGGAATCGAGGGGCCAACTGCCAAATAAAAATAGAATTAATAAATATCCAAAAATAATCACTGCATTTTTCTTGGCCAAAGTAGTCTAAATATAATTCCCCAAGTCCAAAAAAAGCATCTGAACAACTCTGATGGCAAACTCAGCACACAGACCAACCTACTAAATCGAGCTGTGACAGCTTGTGTTTTTTACCCACTCTCTCTTCACTTCCAATTTGCAGTTCAGAATTACTTCTCATTGCACATCAATATGTGAAACTTAGAAGAGCATTTTAATTCTCATTTTAAATCCATGCAAATTCTACAATATTATGAAAAAAGTTATTAGATTACATTTTTCAAATTTTTTCTAGTAATTTTTGCTGCATACCTTTCCCTCTAAATATTATGAAAGATTATTTTCCCATGAAAACTCCAGGCCTACTTTGTTTACAAGCATGTTTATACTTGGAAAATATCACAATTCTTTTCCCCTCATCATTCTTTAAAATGTTTTGGGAAAACTCCTCCATCAGTAGACTTTTACATTCCTTTGAAATAAAATCACATCAGAAAAATGCAGAAAACAATAATGTAAATTAGGCAGAGAAAAGGGACAAACATTTTAGAAATATTTATAGCAATTTGACAGCTGAGGGGAAAAAAATCATCTTTCATTTAATGTTTTAAATATGTATTCCTTTTTGATAGAAGCATTTTCACCTGAAAACATTCCCTGAATGCTTGGTAAAATTGCTGTCTCTTGGAAGCAAACACTTTGGCCCCACAGCCAAATGTAATGATAAAATAATTGGTTTACTGCCCTTGGGGTTATCCAGAGCAATAGCTGCCATTAGTTCCTAAACAGAAAACATCCTCAGTGTCTACTGAATGAGTCAACCAAGTAACAAGTGCAAAGAACTAAATCCGCGAGGTGCATGGATCCAGATTTACCACGGAAACCCTCATACAGAGATACATCACAATGTGCTACGCAACAAACGCACAGGGCGGGGACCCTGCCAGGCTCACAAAACCCTGCCCATTCCCATTCCTGCCCATCATGTCATACAGACACTAAGCTGTGCCTGTAACTTCACCCCCACCGTGGTCGCTGAACCGCCGCTGTTTCTGGTTGGTGGAGATGCTCCGCTGGACCTTCAGGTGAGCCGGGGACTGCACCGAGCTGTTGTTGAGGTCGCTGCTGGGGCGAGACCTTTGACTCAAGTTGCTGCTGGATAAGGAATCACCTGCTTCAAACTACAAGGAAAACAGGTTTTCAAAGCATAAACGTACTGGTATTTTTATAGCATTATAAAGCAAAAAGTTCCAATCAAAGGCGCTTTTAAAAAATGCAACATTGCATCCGGAGCTGAATATTCTTCAAGATTAATTTTATCACTTCATCTGTGTTTAATGTGCTTTAAAAACACATAGCTAAAGCTACATAACAAAAACGAAACATAAAGCTCAAAACGAAATTAGAAGAATCTGCACAGAAACAAAAAAGGTGCTATTTTAAAACCGAAGCCACAGAATGGCTTTCCCTGACTTTTTAAATTTTATTTTAAAGCATAAGAGCATTCATAGCTCCAGAACAATTTTAAAATGCATTGGACTGAGTCAGAAGGACTAAAAAAGCAAGTACTGACTAAAGGATTCTTTATGGCTTTCAAAACATCTTTATAAGGTCTGTAACTCAGCCACCGATTTGTTCGTATTTAAGCGTAAGTTCTATGTAAGAGCAGAAAAAAAGACAAACATCTTCTTCCAAGCAATTTGAGCCAAAATTATTTTAGACAGATTCCCTCCATGCTCTGCCATCACAAGGGAATTCTGGCTCAGAGATGTGAGAAAATGCACTCAAGGATGCACATATCAGATCTACACTTTCTTGGAATTGAAGGAAGGCCAATGAAGCATCAGGGAAAAAATTCCTTCAAAAAGAAAGCCTTGGTCTCTGATTTCCTGAAAAATCCATGTGGTCACAGAAGATGACTAGATCCTTCTAGTTCCAAAACAATCATAAGATTTTCTGCCACAAATTTATTAATGACTACAATGCAATTAACTAATTGAACAATTCAATATACTATAAAACAATCTATGAGTGAGAAAGGATGAGCACATTTCTGAGAAATAAAGGATTTTCACATCTGAGTAGCCACAAAAATAATTGCTATTAACTATTTCAGATTTTAACTGAAAACATACATGACAAGAAGAAAAATCAGCACTTAGAAGTCATGGCACTTCAGATTAACAGCCAGCTTTTTAAAAAAGCAATTCAACACATTTACAAGCAAACATGAACATACTGGAGATTTATTTCTTCATATGAGAACTGACAAGATATCCAAGAGTATATGAAAAGGGGAAGACATTCATAAGTAATCAATCACAATTAAAAAAAGAAGTTACAAAAAAATTAATAAAAGCATCATTCAACCCAGCAACATATAAAGCCAAACCAGGAAATGTAACAGCACTTACTTCAGGTGGTTTTCTACCTAGAAGCAGGTAAGTAGCCATGACTTCATCGTACTTTTGGTTTACTAAAGATTCATGGATTTCTTCTCTTGAAAAGCCCATCGTGACCATAATGTCTAAAAGTAAAAAGAGTCAGATATATCAGCAGAGTAAGTGCTTGGGTTTACTGACAACTTAAGAACGGTGAAAATAGAAAAACAGCCTAATTTACAAGTAACTAAGATTCAACTCAATCCACTGAGGTTTTTATGCTGTGCAAAAATAGCAGATGCTACAAACTCCTCTCTTTCATTGTTATTTTCATCTTGAAAACTCCCAATTATATTACACAACTCTCACCTAATTTATACAACATTCAATGTTATTCAACAACAAATAAAGCACTGGCAAATAGAAACTATGAATAGCTACTGAGCCAAAACAGTAACTTTCCCTAACCTCAGCAGGCAAGAAGTGTTGCTCTCATAACAAAATCTGTCTCCTTCAGTCTGTTAAATTCTGTGGACTGATTTGTCTTTTGCTGCGCTTGTAGATTGATGTCAGCTCAGTGAAGTCACAACAGTAGTTATAAGGAGGCCATTGCAATGGGATTTCTTATTTAAATAAAAAGAATGTATTTTACTTGTATGATGAGACTGTAGGTCAAATTTGTAAGAGTTTAGTTTGCCTTCCAAGATAAAACTGCCTGTGTCCACCAGATGCAACATCCTTCTGAAAGTCTTACCTATTCTTTTGGTGTCATTGAAATCTGGTTCAGGCTCAGTATATGGCTTTAGTTCTTCTTCTTCATGGCCAACATTCATCCACCGATCCTTCATGATTTGCTACGAAAAGAAGAGAGCTTTAGGCCAACATGCCCTTTCACCATACCCCATTATACTTGTGCTAGCTTGTCTGCTGAAAAGCAATTTAAAGTTCATAGTAATCCGAATGCTGCTCTTTCCCTCATACCTTTTCTCCTCACATCTTATTTTTCTTTTATCTTTCATATCCTTTTGTTCCCGTAAGCTTATTTCTCCTATTTACCATTCCCTATACAATCACCCTGCCAAAAATATCAGAAAAACCACTGAAAAACAAAATCTTTCATTTTGCACCCTTCACTTCCACTGTTTCCTTATCTCATTTTGCCCAGTGACAAACTCATGTCCTCCTCTTGGTTAACATCCTAAGCTTCTAATGCAATACCAGCTCTATCATGATAAAGAGCTCCTTTAAATAATAGCAAAGGAAGTGTTTAGACACTAAGAAATAATTCAGGAATGTTGATAATGCTGATGCTTCCTACAGTCATTAGTTTCAAGTTCATGATGCCAACTGGTCATTTTTTCCTATGGATCTTCTCACTGCACTTGACCTAAATATGTTTCCAAGTTTGGCTGGAGGGAGAAATGCCTCTTAACTCTCTCTATGCCATGCATTTATTTACTTCAAAAATTTCTCCTGCCTTCTTTGGAAAATTTTCTTCTGTTGTGGCCTGGATCTTTTTCTAGGCCTTCAAGATTGATTGTCTGGAATCCCTAACCATCACAAACTTTCCTTAAGGGCACATTGATCTTTAAACAGCTAAAATCATTTTCCCTCCTACAGCAACAGGCACACATGTCTCTTCACGGACAGATGCTAATACTGCTCACTACATGGACACAAGAACAAAACTAGTGCCAGCAAATCAAGTTTCCCACAGGCTCCCAATATGCCTTGCAAACACCGAATTAAGTTATTTCTCACAAAGAGCCAAAGACTCAATTTTCCATTGACATAACCAAATTCTCTGTATGTAGCAGCTGCTGCCAAATTACAGACCCCAATAGCTGGACCCTTACAAGAACAATACAGAACTTTGTGTCAATTAACATTTTGCTGACAATAGCACTTAAAAGATTTGTTCTATCATGGAATTGATTTTTTGGCTTTTGAGGGGATAAAGAGGGAGGGATTTTGAACACGTACTGCTATACTGCATTTCTGACATACAGAGCACCAGTCTACTTGACAATAGGTTGGGTTATGTATTTGTAGCCTTGCAGGAACAGGAGAGCCTCCCCAAAGAGTACTATGCAGTCTCTGCAATCATAATTTTTTAAAGATACCGTTAAATGAATCTGAAGTTTAAGCACGATGAAGTGGATGACAGAAATCACTGCTCAAATTCTACCTCCCTTTCTATACCCTTCGTGAATTAACAGGCAAGCCTGAAAATTCCCACTTACAGTTCTTTATGTCTCTTCAGTAGGTGGATCTAGAGCTCAAAGTAATCTGATCTCTGTTTCCATCAACATTTCTGCTGGCTTCTGTATTTTACATACATGATCTCAGAGGCACACTGAGTTATTGTACAGCTCTTAAACAGGCTCTTACAATTAAGCATTTTGAAGCGACACAAACAATCCAATTCCAGGATCAATACTACATTTGTGTAAGTTCTGCTGGGCTTTCAGTCAGCTGATTAAAGAACAGCAGCC
>WAAG01015362.1:343-24491 GCA_013390105.1 Tichodroma muraria | reverse complement strand
ATGGGAGAAAGTTGCTTGGTGACAGGAAAGTGAAGGAAATTTGTTAATAATTTTAATCTTTGTTTTCATATAGTAAACACCAAACTAGAGCACTTTTTCCTTGGTCAAAGAATTAAGTAGCTTAAGAATTAATTCACTTGTTCAGTAGCTGCTGAAAGGATGTGATAGAACACCACCCACTTCCCACCGAAGGTGGTTAGAGCAGCCTGCTTTTGCACAGACTGACCAGTTCTAGAGACAGGAGCTACAAGTAGGTGTATGCTCTGGCCCTTCAGCCTGTCATTTTATCACAGTCACACTTTAGCCTCTCCTATCTTGAAGCCATCCAAACCCAATACCACTGAAACAATTTTTTTCTGCACTAACACTTCTTTTCCTTTTCTGTTGTGCCTTGTCTCTTTACTGCTCTGATTCTTTCGGGACCACCGCAATACAGTTAAATTTTCCAGGTAAAAAATAATTCTGCTTACAGAATTTTACTCTTGAGTTGAAACATGACTGAAGACAGATTCCAAGCAGCACATTTTTAAGGAATAAAGCGTTAATTCTTTTAGGACTGTAAAGTGTTTCCCTAGCCTAGAAGGTGTTTTCACAGATTTCTGATGGCGTGTTACATTAAAGCAAGCAGAGATGTTATGCCCTTTAATAAATAGCAATTTTGCAGGCTCTTAATCCGCAATTTTGACGTTTGAAAATGCAGAATATTTTACGTTGTTACAGCAGTCCCAAAGTAAACACTACTGAATTTAAACTTTTGAACTCTTACTGCTATTTTAGTATTTTAATGATTGCCTTGTTCTTCCTTCATCTCTTCTTCTTATTGTCATCATATTCAAACTCTAATTTAAGTATATCATAGCCCATGATCTTGCGATTACTGTCACCATACATGTAAATTGTCATTAATATTTCATTTACAACAGTCTCTAACTTTTATCTGAAATAGGTTTTCTCTTCTAATATAAGTAGAATATATTCTAATACAAGCTGGAACAGAGAACTATTATTTTCTTTAAAAATTATAAGGAAAAATATTTAGAAAATGAAGAAGACTTAGCACTTCAAAGTCACCGGTAAAATTGATTATATTTGTGTAGTTTATTTCAACTAAAAAGGGAGAATTTTATATGCTACAAAAGCAGAAACACAATTTCTTTTAGTTTGACATCACCCAAGCCGAATATAACTTTAGATACAGCAAAAGCATCCATATTAGAGGGATGAAAACTCAGAACAATCCAACTTGAAATAAGTAAAACTGTGGAAAGTGTAAGTGCTATGCAGACAACACCCTAAGGACACAAAATGCCAAAATTTCACCAATAACATTCCAATTTCCAGTGTTTAAGCAGTGTGTCAACAGCACTCAGCAAAATGGCTTCTCCAACAACAGTGCATGTATGTACCAAGCGGATGCATGCAGGTGACAGGACGGGTTGGATGGGGAGGAATGTTAACCTATGGGGCCTTGAGGGGGTAATTCTCTTGGCAGTTCTGCCAGAGAGAGATTTTGGAGGAGATGATGCTCACAACTCCAGTAGGGCTAGTTATATTAAAGTATATTAAGGGATCCTTGTCCTGAAAATCCTACTATGCATGTACAGTATTTATGAACTACTAAAAACTTATTTTGTGTGTCAGCTTACTTAGAATCTATGTGATAAAAGCAAAAAAAAAAAAAAACCCAAGCATATTTACAATAAAAACAAAANAAAAAAACCCCAGGAATTATTTCACTACGCTATTAATATTTAAACTTTGTTTAAAAGTCTACTTCCTGGAAAATAGAATTACATTTTAAAAAATTCTAACTCTGGCTTTTCTAGGGATCCACTGCATCTCTCAGATTTTTTTTCCCGTAATTCCAGATTTTTCAAACAGATAATAGTTAAATGTTAATGTCTTGACAACTTCACGTATAAAAATCTGCAGTGAAGTTACTGGGTACATTTTAAAAAGGACAGTAACATTACATTGTTTTTACTGTGTGAATATTTCACTCCAAAATCTCTAATTTATCATATGGCATTTTATTCTGTTTCGGCATTCTGTGAGCACATCCTGATTATAACTTTTAGTAACAATAATATCCGAATATTGAAGACTATTATTTGCTTAACAATAATATCCGAATATTGAAGACTATTATTTGCTCTGGGAATTTTTAAAGAAGATCCTGAGGTTTTAATTTATTTTTCTCCCGAACTACTTCTTCCCAAAACTACCAAGTGCATTATTTGAAGAGATATTTGGAGCTTTATCAAGGGAAAAAATATACAAACAACATAACCCCTGACTTAAACTCTTCCAGCATTATGATTTGGTCTTTAAATTATGATTGTGTAATTATGCAAGCTAACCTTTGCATTGTTAACATTACGAACCAATATTTAAACAAAGTGAAATTTAAATATGGCAAACTATTCAAAATTACCTCTTGAAATCTGCCAGTAAGTTTTGCAAATCACTAATGATGTTGTTTCCACACAAAAATCACTCTTTAGAAAGTGTCTTTAGAAAATGACAATCCCATGCTAATCTGATAAGAATATATTGTATTTATGATTTGAAGGTAGACAAGACTAGTAAAATATGATAGACCTGAACATCCCAGTGAAATAATTACTTAAGAGAACAGAAATGGGAGTAAATGAGAACGATATACCAGTGATGGCCTGACCTATCAATGCATTTGGCTTGTATTCATAAAATGTTTTGCATATTTCTTCTGCTTTGCACAAAAATTCATGGCTAATGCTTTTAAATGGGAACACAAGGTATAATGTATAAAAAGTAGCAGAAATGAGACTTGCTAATGGTGGCTTCCAGATGGGATGCATGATGCTTGCTCTTAATGGACTCGCGGGTCATAATTACGGTATCTGTGATTTAACAGGTGAAGCATTTTGGATTGTGCACATTGCTTTTACACTTATATGGATAAATCTATAGACAANCAAAGCACAGGGTAATAATGTCTTACAGACCTGAAAACTTGCTTTCTGAAATGTGTATATATGCATGCTCCAATTCAATACCTAGAACATTCTGCTTTTCTGACAGCACAGAAAAAATCAAGCTAAACACATGGTGTCTGAATATTCTTCAAAAGCATTTCTAAATTATTAATTTTAGTAACTTACTTTGCACATTTACTATATACAAACTCCTAAACATTTAAAGCCTATTTAACTGTATAAAATTCTACAAATCATATCCTTACCATTGCTTTTATTTTGCTCTTTTCTTATGACTTGATCCTCATGAGCAGCTCACAGAAAAGGTAATGTATACTACTTAAAAAAAAATCTACACATTGCTTTCTCCAGTTGAAAACCATTATATCAATACTGCCTACAAATTAGCATTTTAAGCATGTGGGTGAGAACAGTAATCTCTGAAAGTGTTTGATATAAAACCTACAGTGAAATTGTAACATTTAGGAAAAAGATGCAAGACTGAAATAGGAAGCCCTATATAAACCAAAAAACCCAAACCAGCCCAGACAAATCCTCACCTTTAATGATCTGCGTAATACTTTAAGACTCTCTGTAAGGCCAAACAATCTTAAAAAAAATAAATAAATTAGATTTACACAGTGGATGAATACTATCCATTCTGTTAATTCATAGAGATTGAATACTGTTTATTACCATTGGAAGTTTGTTTTCAAGGGCAAATAATTATATTATGCAATTCTTGTGAATATAGAAAATAGCACTTTCTTAAACAGTGATTATCATACTTAAAGAAGTAAAAATAGAAGAAAAACATAGAAATACTGTATTAGTAGAATGTAGAGATTGCTATTGTCTAGGTGACATGAGGCTTATTGAAGTACTATTTTTGAGGGGCAAGACTCAACTACTTTTCAACTGCATTTGGTTAACAGTAAGGTAGATCTGCAACTACCTTAATTATTATATTTTCATTTTCTTTCAGATAAAGCTTTAATATTACCTGATAATAAGTTTTAGAGTATATTATTTGTTACTATGCTTAATTGTTCATTTTTTTCTGTTGTACAGTATGATAGGAGAGAGGCTTTATCTCCCAATAAAAGCTTTTTTTATTTGCTTTTCTTTAAGGAGGAAGAAATTGTTGATTGGTGGAGCAAATTTTATGCTTCAATAGGAGAATATGAAAAATGTGGACAGTACATTAAAAAAGGATATGACACTTTAAAGGTATTGCTCAGGATAAAATAAGTTAACATATTTCAGAGTTTATAAGCCCAAGACCGGATAAAAAAAGTCCCCCGTTTTTTTTAAAATCTTCTTCAAAATTTAACTATACATGATTTTTTATAAGGGTTCTTTACTAATTTGTATGATTAAATGAAGGTTTTAAGAAGATATTTTGGCTTCTTTTCTACTTAACTACACTTAATAAGAGATGCATTAATAGTTTGATCTTGCCTTCGGTCAAAGGGAATTTTACTCTTGACTTCTTTGGGTGCCAGGCAGATCCTAAGTAAACATAAACATTAAGAAAGTATGAGCACAGAGAATCAGTACTTCTGCTGTTTGTTGGCTAAAATTTGAAGTGAGATTACTTTAATTTCTTATCTAATACAACAAAGAAAGTAAAGATAAGCTTATGACATGCTACTTACACCAGTTTTAACCAAGCCTAAATGAAGCTTTATCACATGTTCTCCAAAACATTGCATTTGCTCCCACTTTGATATAAAAATAGTTCCAAATGCTTTGGTTCCCTAAAATATTCCATCAAACATAAAATACTTTGCAGTGCCACTGTGGTGGAGCTGATATATATGATAATTTCTGAACTTTCCTTTTTTCTTTTTTTAAGGTGTATGACTGTGAATTGGAAAAAGTGCCTGAATTCAATAACTTAACAGACTTCTGTGATACATTTAAACTATACAGAGGGAAATCTGAGGAGAGTGATGATCCATCAGTGGTTGGGGAATTCAAGGTAAATTTGAAATGATGGGCAACAAACAAATGCTAGTTGCAGTCTTCTGTATGTAAGTGGTTATTTAAGTAGATCTACATGCTAGCATTTCAGCTTAAATACAGATGTGTGCATTAGTAGGGGCAACAGGTATTTGAAACTACTTAGCTATAGGCCCATGTTTTTCAAGGAAAGTACAGCTACACATTGCTCACACTAGATGTGCTACATTTTAATTGAAAATAAATATAATTCCTGCTAGTGTAACCTTCCCGGGTTACCATGGGGCAGAACCTTCCCAGATAACCTCTCAAAGTCTCTCAAACCTCTTTAGTCCTCCCTAACAGGATTAAAACTCCAAAAGCACATCTTTAGAATGATTTTGGAAAAGGTATTTTGTACTATTTCTGTGTTTCTGTGATTTTTATAGATTAAAATAATGTAATGTAGATAAAACCAATCAACCAATCAAAAAACCTCCAAACCTTAAATGATGTTTTTGGAGAGAGAATCAAATACCAAATATTTCTTACATATTCTTAGCTGGAGCAAAACTGAGTAAGTGTGTTGACATCAAAACAGCTGGATTGAGTTAAATTGGCAAAGGATATAACCTTGTCTTTTTAGTCTTATGATCCAAACCCCACTAAAATAAGATTTCTAAGTCACTGTGGATCAGGCTATAATTTTACTATTCCTACATAAAGCAGAGTGTTTATGTGTAGGATAAATAAGAAAAAACAGACTTAGCAGAGTGACTTTTCTGCATGTATCGTGATTTACCTTTGCCCCGTGTCGCAGGGGTCGTTTAAGATCTACGCGCTGCCGGACGATCCCGCGATTCCAGCTCCCCCCCGGCAGTTCCGGGAGCTGCCGGACAGCGGGCCCCAGGAGTGCATCGTGAGAATCTACATCGTGCGAGCCCTGCAGCTCCAGCCCCAGGACAACAACGGGCTGGTGAGGCTCTTCGCTTCTGCCCGTCAGCTAACTGCTCTCCTATGCTTTATTTAGTCTTGATAACGATTTCTTAACAATTTTCTTTTTTCTTATTTTAAATAGTGTGATCCTTATATAAAAATATCTCTAAGTAAAAAAGTAATTGAAGACAGAGATCATTATGTGCCTAATACCCTCAACCCAATCTTTGGCAGGTAACATACTTTTCTGTATTTTCAATTTACTGTATTTTAGAATGCTTTCCTATTTTTTTAAGGTAAACCATTACTTGAAATATTCAGTGCTCTGTTCACAGTTGTATACTGACAGTTAATTGTGAGTAAAATTGCTTTAGGTGTTTTCCTTTGAAATCATTGGAAAACACAGATGTTTGGCTAATCCACAGATGTTCTTTGGCACGTGGGTAAATTGCACAAAGTAAAACAATGCATATGTATCTTAAAACCAGCCTGTGTTAGGCCTATGAGAATAACAAAACGTGCTTATGGAACGTGGAAAAAGTTTTAACTCTGAAAACTAGATGGACCTCACAAGTAATCAGGTTAGCATACAATTCCAAGTACGCTGGTCTTTCCTTCAAAAGTTAATGACACTATTGAAATACATGAATAAAAAATACTAGTTAGGAGTGAAAAGTTACATCATCTGCATAATTACTATGAAATTCTGGTCTGGTTTACAGTTGTAGGAGGATTTTGATGACTTAGAAGGTTCAGAGAGGAGGATTAGGAGGATTATAAAGGGTTTGAAAAGCATAATTTGCAATGATGTGCTACAGGTTTTCAGTTGTTCAGATTATGCGAAGAAATAGACAGCAAAGATACTCGATTACAGACTAAGTAAGTAACTTCCTTCCTCAGTCCCAATTCAAGCTGATACACAGAAAACATCTAAGTAATACATTGTGCAGAAAGAAAGGAGGTAATATCCAGAGGAGTAAAAATGAAATTATTTATAAGTGCAAATAGAAATTGGAGCATGAAAGATATCTGCTGCTAGATTTATCAGCACTGGAAACATCCTTTTAATACCTTCTAAAGGCTATTGCTCAAAAACAAACTAGTAAGTGCTTTTTTCAATTTGTAATTTTAAAAATAAGAAGCATTTCTCAAAAGAGCAATAGCCTTAACGAGGAATTTTTATGTTTAGAATGTATGAACTCAGCTGCTTCTTGCCTCAAGAAAAGGATCTGAAAATTTCAGTCTATGATTATGACACATTGACTCGTGATGAAAAAGTGGGTGAAACCATAATTGATCTGGAAAACAGATTCCTTTCTCGTTATGGATCTCACTGTGGCATCCCCCAGCAGTACTGGATGTAAGTAATTTTGTCCGTAAGACCTAGTACCCAATCTCTAAAACCACTTAATTCTGTGGTTAAAAAACAGTGCTGTGACTTCTCAAGGGTGTTTGTTGTGCTTGTTCTATCATCTAAATTCCAAGTGAAGCTGCAAATCTTCAGAACAGCCTTCACTGAAAAGTATGGCATCAAATATTTTAATATTTTCTTAATACAGTTATTTCAGTCCAGAGGACTCACACTTAACAGAATTTTCTGACCTACTATTGCAAGTAAATATGAAAGGATCTGTGAATGTAAGTTATTTTGATACATAAAGTAAAAAATACTCTGTCTTGGGAGGTATTTGAGCTGATACAATATTATGTCACTTTATCAAACTCCAGAGCCCTCAATCTAGGCAGTTACAGTGCTGCTCTTTCTGAGCTAGTTTGATAAGTACATTTTACATGATGTGTAAATGCCCTGAATGGTGAATAATTTTAGGATATGTTTCTTCTGCTTTCATAAAAGTTCAGGTGTGAATACCTGGCGTGATCAACTAAAACCCACCCAGTTATTGCAAAATGTAGCCAGGTTTAAAGGCTATGCTCCTCCTGTGCTCTCTGAGAATGGCAGAAGGATCAACTATGGGGGTCAAGACTATACATTGGAGGAAGCTGGTGAGTTAGTTCACTTATTTTATAAGTATGTCTTAAATTCACATTGATAAAATATAAAACTTTCCAGTTATTTTTTGAACTCTAGAAAAATATCTTTGATTTTTCTCCAAGTTGAACATACTTTTATGCTCAATTTTAAATATCTGGTTTTAATTTGTTTTAAGTTCAAATGCAAATTCTAGTTGATAAGCCCCTGTTTTTTCCCCATTTCTTTTATTTCAGAAGCTAACAAAATCTTGCATCAGCATCTTGGTCCTGGTGAAGAGCGGTTAGCCCTTCATATCCTCAGAAGTCAGGGTTTGGTACCTGAACATGTAGAAACAAGAACCTTATATAGCACTTTCCAGCCCAACATCTCCCAGGTACTGTGAACTGGCTTAGTTGTGGTTTCTCAAAAGCAGAAACGGAGCATTCCAGAATTTATGTCATGCTGTTTACGGTGTGGTATCTCTCAGGGGAAGAGAGAAGAGAGCTACAAATCATTATTGCTTGGCTTAAAATGTAAAGCAGGTTAGTCTAGAAACATAATAAAACACATCTGTTTTAAGGAAGTTTCTGTAGAAACAAGAACACTTATCTGAAAAATTAAGGGGCCATGACAAACCTATATGCAACAAACAAGCCCTCATCCATCTTCTTCACTGCTACAGGGAAAGCTGCAGATGTGGGTGGATGTTTTCCCCAAAAGCTTAGGACCACCAGGCCCTCCATTCAACATCACTCCCCGTAAAGCCAAGAAGTGAGTATCCCCACATACTACATACCCCTCAGGCAGCCTTGACAAAGCAATCCAAATCTCTTGCCCCAAACATCTCTCTTAGGTATGTCTTGCGTGTGATCATCTGGAACACCAAAGATGTCCTTCTGGATGAAAAGAGCATCACAGGAGAAGAAATGAGTGACATTTATGTGAAGGGGTAAGAGCACTCTCTTATGTAACGCTTAAAATGAGTAACATTCAGAATGTCCTGGGAATACCTTGACCGTGGGTTTCAAATATTATTTGGTTCAGCCAAGTCAAATGCTAATTTCAGAGAAGTAGAGAAGTGTTATGAGATAAAGCATGACCAGTTAATGTGTGGTGAAAGATCCCAGAATTTCATCTCTTGAGATGGACAGCAGCTGAAAAGGCAGAGAGTTAGCTTTGGTGCTGCATAACTTGGATTCTTAATGTTTACATTCCCTAGTCATAATATAAAAAAAGCAATAGAAATCAGAGAAACATACTACCAGGCAGATCTGATTTCTCACTAGAAAAGAACTCAGCAACTCACCACTGATACAGCACTGGTCTTAGATCAGAAATTCAGTTCAGATGTTCCTATTTACAGTGCCAAATTGGAACCAAACTGCAAAGGGGCGTGGAAAACTCCCCAGCCCTCTGTGAGCGATTCTTACAGTGTGTCTGCAACCCCTTAATGACTCAGTTCCAGTACAAACAGGCACCAGTGTAATCCCACTGCAAACACCCACCAGACACATCTCTCCATATTTTCAGATGGATGCCTGGTAATGAAGAAAATAAACAGAAAACTGATGTTCACTATCGATCATTAGATGGCGAAGGGAACTTTAACTGGAGATTTGTCTTCCCTTTTGACTATCTTCCAGCAGAGCAACTCTGTTTAGTTTCCAAAAAGGTAAGTATTTCTAAAGATTTCAATGCTTAGAATACAGATTCTAGTCAGCCTGATAATTTGTGCCTACATATTGAAAGAGACAATTTGGCTCAGTTCCATGTACTTTCTCACACTGCTGTTGTGAACAGATTCATTTTGCCTTTGGGCCAGGAACAACACACTGGCAACAAGAGCAGTCAGCTTTTAGCAGGGCAAGATTAGATCTTTTAATACTTCCACCAACCCCAGAATTCACAAGTACTAGCAGACCCCAGCTTTGAATTTCCACAAGTAATTTTTAAAGGTGCTTGGTATCTGTTTTTTTTAAATTTTAGGAACATTTTTGGAGTCTTGACAAGACAGAATTCAGAATCCCACCCAAACTGATCATTCAAATATGGGATAATGACAAGTTCTCCTTGGATGACTATCTGGGTAAGATTTTGAAAGAAAATAGTTACTGTTGTCTCAAAGCAGGATATCAAAGTGAACAATTTTAAATTATCGCATAAGGATTGCATTTACAGTGAGACACTGAGCATGAAAATATACTCCAGCTTTCCTTCACAATACAGGCTTACTGAATGAGTAGGTATTCACTCAGTAATGGCTTACTGGCAGGTAAACCAAGATACTTTTAATTCAGGTAAACCCTCTCATAAGGCACATGAAATGATAATGTGCATGAAAATTTACTTTGCTTCTTTCTTTAAGTAAATTTACTTAAACATGGGAACTTCGGTTCTAAATAAGAGTATTGACAATAGCACGCGATTTAGGTTTAAGCAATCTACTTTACACTGTTATTAATCCCTACCTTTTCTAGAGATACTGCTCTGCACAGGATTCTCTGTCACGTGTTAAGAGTGCTCCAAAGTCTTTAGCTTACATACAAACTATATAGGCCTCAAAACCTGAAAATGAGTAGTTGATTTACAACCATCATTAAAGTTTGCTAAATTATGCATTTAACTGTCAGAAATTACTTATTACATTGCTGTATTTGGGTATCTTCTGTTTATGTGTGGGAAAAAAAAACCCTCTATTAAAAAATCAAATAATCTTGCATTAAAGATGGGGGAGTTGAGCTTGCTAAATCAAATTTATCAACACCAGCAAGAAGGGCTTAAACACAATGTGTCCCACTTCCCTGCCTTGCAGAATCTTTAGACAAACAAGAATATGTGTCTGTTGATTGCCTTTCCTGTATTTCCTGTACGTGTATGTATGTATGTCTATGTTTAGAGACGGCAAGGGTTCATGTTGAGCTGCTGTGCTGTATGGTTGGTTGTGTTATGCAGTGGTTATTTTTGTATCCCCCTCCCAGGCTTTGTGGAACTTGATTTACATAAAACAATCATTCCAGCAAAAGTTCCTGAGAAGTGTAATATAGACATGATTCCAGAATACAAGGCAGACAGTTCTCAGAAGGCTCCAAGGACTGCCTCTCTCTTTGAACAGAAATCCATGAAAGGATGGTGGCCATGTTATGTTGAAAAGGATGGTTCCCGTATTTTAGCGGTAAGGTTATTACTTCTTTCAAAAGTACTTCAGACGTGCTCACCTTACTTTTCAAATTACTAAGAAAGACTCTAAAGAGTCTCCCATTTAGCTGGTAGCTTTCAGTGGATAGACAGAGGAGGGGTAAATAGGACATTCCATAGAAGTTCAGGAATTTGGTCCAGCAACAATTTTTGTTTTAAAATGTGAGTTCAATACTTCATTTATGTAGTTTTGTTGCTAACTTTGTTTAACTTAAAAGACTATGGTGCCAGGTTGAGCCATGCTATCTTGCCAAAGCAGCTGATGAAGTCATGTGAATGAATGCATAGCCTCAATCTGTGCCAGGGGAGATTTGGCTTGGACATAAGAAAAAGTTCTTCACAGAAAGGAGTGTTAAGCATTGGAATGGCTACACAGGGAGGTGGTGGAGTCACCATCCCTGGAGGTGCTCAGGAAAGGACTGGACGTGGCACTTCATGCCATGATCTAGTTGACAAGGTGGACTTGGTGATCTTAGAAGTCTTTTCCAACCTAAATGACTGTGTGATTCTTTAATTTATCACATTATTGCTCAGAAGAACATCAGAGCCATCCCAAATGCATTAAAGACAAAAGGAAAATGTTTAAATCCAAAGGGTTTTTGTACGCAGCAAACAAAATCTCTGTACTGAGAATCCAGACTAGCTTTGTGATTATGTATGCAATCAGAAGACCCAAAGCATTCTAACTTGTTCTACAGAGAATATGAATGTATATTTATCGTTAGCAGAATATTAAGCCTTTCAAAGGTGTCTTCTTCTCCTTTCTAATGTTTTTGCCTTAAGACTTTATTACTGGAATTTAATAAATGAGGAAGAATATTCAGAAACATTTACAAGCCACAGCAATATGAAAAATTAGATGCATGGTCATTTAGAAAATATGCAGTCCTTGGGTTGCTCTTGAAAGAAGAGAGGAACTGTTTTTGTTTTGCCAAATTGGAAAAAAAATTATAGCTTAGAACTATAGATGAATTAGCAGGACAATTTTATGTCTAGTGATTTGGTTTTTTCTGTTTCCTGATACTGTGTTGTGATACTGTCATAGCACAGAAACCAGTATGTTTTGAGGAGGAAATTGGAAACACAGATGTACACCATGAGGTGACCCCAGCTAGTCTGTATAAGTACCAAGCAAGTCCTATTAGTGCAATTTCAATAAGATGCTTGTCTCGTGACACTTTTTTTCTGAAGGGTAAAGTTGAAATGACATTGGAAGTTGTCAATGAAAGAGAAGCTGAGGAAAGGCCAGCTGGTAAAGGAAGAGATGAACCCAACATGAACCCCAAACTAGATTTACCAAAGTAAGATATTTTTATCCCACTATCTTCAGAAATACCCAATATCTAGCTACTCTGATGCATGCAGTAATAGTCATCAGTTATCCTTTGCAAAACTCCATTTATAAAAGCCAATATTGTTTCCTCCTGCAAGCATTAGGATAAAATGTTAGGTGGTTTCAGTACTAATGGCACATGTTTACTGCAACTGCTATCTTGCATTTCAAAACTGTCTCTCTTCTTCAACCGCCAGACCAGCATGTTCTAAAGTGTTACAATCTCATGCTTAAGTATTCCCTGGTTTTAGAGTATGAATAATACTTACTTCTTTCAAAATGCAGCCGGCCAGATACTTCCTTCCTTTGGTTTACAAATCCCTGCAAGACCATGAAATTTATTGTGTGGCGCAGGTTTAAATGGCTCTTCATAGGCCTCATCATCTTGCTGATTCTCCTCCTGTTTGCAGCAGTGCTCCTCTATTCCCTGCCGGTAAGAATTTCTCAGTGTTACTGTTCCTCACCTGTGGGATGAGCGTAGACAGGAGTCATCACCAGGATACACTCCTGACTCAGACAGAGTCTATCACCTCTGTTATAGCAGGAGATGGGGATTATATCCTTATAGCTATTAAAAAAACCAACTCATTTTTATGGAGAAACAATTAAAATTTAGGTTAAAACTAACCTATTAACTAAAGATGGAACAAGGAACTGCTTTAGAAGAGTTAATACCCTACACAATTAAAACAGCTAATAGTTGGCCTAGAGTCTACATTAGTCTGAAAAAAATTTACCTATTTTCACTGTACTTTAACTGAAATTACCACACCCTAAATAGATTTTGATCCATTTTAATATCTAAAATGTCTTTTCCAAAAATACACTGAAGTATTTTGTGTGCATCATTTCACCTCTCGTTTCCTTCCTCCTCTCCCAACAGAATTATTTGTCAATGAAGATTGTGAAACCAATTTAAGGAAGATTTTTTACTTCATTTTTTTAAATAGTGCTGAAATTTCACCCCAGGCTGTGGACCAAAATCAGCAAGGCTCTCCATCCTTTGTGTCTGCTTGTATTTAGAATGGTAAAATAGATAATTAAGACTTTCAATAAGGTTAGCCAAGGTTCAAGAGGTCACAGAAGGTGTTTTTTAAAAACAAGGAATAACCCACAGCCCTCTTTTTTTTACTTCAGTGGTATCTATACATGGTAAAGTTCTGACTTTGCTTTTAAAGTGGATTTTTCATAAAATCACTCAGAGGAGCTGTCTGCTATTGCTATCTCTGGTTTTTAACGGATACTTTCTTTTGAGAATCCTTTTCATTGGGCACACTTTGAAACTCTGCATTTTAAATTAAAAGAAAACAATCACTACGTACAATTATGTCTACCAAAGAAACATCACAGTGCAACCAAAGGGTCATACATTGGTTCTAGTTCCAAAGTTTTCATCATCGTGCTGCTTAAAATTTTTATATATCATGCTGTAGACAACACTATACACGTATCCTGACAAGTTCTTAAACAGAAATGAATTATACATTGTTTTCTAGTATAATTAAAAAAATTAAATAAACTTATCCACAAGTAAAATGCAAGTTTCCAGTTTTCTTCAACTATTACAAAACTACCATGTATTGGAACTTGTGTAGTGTCTATCAGAGGATGTAATGTCACAGACCTGGAATTTAAGGTATTTTACTGTTATCTGCACAGTAAAGAATAAGGAAATACTTCTGCACAAAATTCTCATTAATTTATTTATTAATTAGGAAATTAATAAAGAAATCTGTTGACTAGTTTCACTATACTTGTATTTAGAGATGATCATGAATCAAAACACAGGAGGATACATGACCTACAGTCAACCCTTGTTTGAAATCTGATCTGCACAGGGGAAGTATCTCATTTTGCCTCAATCTCCTCTCCCAAGGCAGAGTAAAATATAATCTGCACTAAATTCATGTTATAGTCTGTGATTCTATCTCACTTTTACAAAGGGCTGACACAGAAGCATCTCTGAACATCCTCTGGTCCTTGAAATAAAGGAAATCTGCAGCAGAACCTGAAATCAGCATTTGGTGTGATTGTCACATTTTTGACTGGATGAAGACTTCAGCTGTCTTTAAAAAGACGTTAAAAATAACTACAGAAATTAATTAGTCTTTAAAAACTTCTGTCATTGTACTTAGTGACATACTTAACACTTTCTTATAACACAGTACTGTAATATAACAATAAGCATGTACTTGGCAGGCAAAAATAACCTTATTCTGTTGGAGGAGTTAGGGTAAATGTCTAACATTAAATAGCTTCCATCATGTGAAGTCCCAGTGGCTACAGTGGAGCAAGCAGCAGTCACTCTGTCAAAAACATAACACCACCCTTAGTTTTTTGTAGTCAAGAAACTCTCAAGCATCCTGACCCTTGAATGAGATCTTAGAGCTGGAACTAATCACTATCCAGATGGATTGTCCCTCCACTAATGATGAAATAGCACTCCAGAAATAACCAGCAATTTGCATGAGCTAATGTTTGATCATCCACTATTAAAATCTGTCTCAATCAATGCCATAAATCTGACAAACGGTAAAAATCACAGCAAACTTATTTTCATGCAAGACAAGAAAGTGTGTTGCTTCTAAGGGTTGTAATTAGAAAGCATTTAACTTCAAAGAGCGTGGAGCAGAGATCCAAGCAAGCCTGTTCACAGAGCATTTGAAGAGTGGCAGGTAGTGCCCTTCTGAGTGGAGTTCACCCTCTTCCAGATGCCTTTTTGTTCAAGCATGCATAGGCTTGATCGTTTCACTTCAATTAGGCAGTGCTATTAAAAACATAACTGAAAAGTCTGAGAAGCCATTCCCTCGGCCAGCCTGCCCCAGCAACAAACAAAAGATAGCACATCTTCACAAGAAAAAAAAGGTGAATTTATATTTACATACAGTGCTAGTCAAATTTGTAATTCCTCGTGCAGCTGCTGTGCATGACTCCAGCATGTAACAGGCTTTTGTCTAGCTGGAGCAGTTACCAAAGATTTAGCCCTGTGTCACTGGAGCACGGTGCTCCGATCACTGGGATGTTCGCTTTGGCTGGAGTGGCCAGCTCTGAACTACTCCAGTTACCAGCAGCTGAGGCAAATGGCCCGTGAGGCCACAGAAAAGAGGGCAGAATGTAGATGTGCCTGATACCACTCCTCCTTGTTACAGGAAATTACTTAACCCCAGGAATTCCTCTTCCTATGAGTTTGTTTTGCCAGCCAGCTGGAACAGCCAGGGAAAGGCTAAAGCTAAACTGAAAGTGCTGCTAAAAAAATAGGTAACTAGCAGCAGTATGTCGGGGTCCTCCTGCCTCTGCCATCACAGAGGTTCAGACACCAGTGGCTGCACTCTTTGATGCAATCCAAGCAGGTATCCAAGCAGCATATCCTATCACTGCTTGCTGTATTCACCCCAAACCCTGACTACTGGCATGGGCTGTAACGAAGTTAACAGCTATTGTCATGTACTTTACAAAGAAAGAGCCATCGTGTAGTTCAAGATAAAACAGTTGGAGAAACTTGCATCTATACCAGCTCAGTGTAAAGAGGGAGTAAACTCAGGCACACTTATAAGCTGTTCTTGCATTTCTTTGAACAACCACAAGATGACATCCCAAGTCTCGTGTGTTCACAAAGGCCTTTTAGTACTTCTGTTTTATTCCTACTCTAAGTACATCTCACATTTGGAGATGAACAAGATACATTGATAGTCAAGGGAAAACAGTCCCATCGAGTCATTGCTTCTAAGTGTATTTGAAAGACACAGCTGTAAGCACCTTTGTTACCTACCAAAGTGACTCCAAGCCTAGTCCTTACTGACCTCTATGCTGTTGTATCCACTCCCTGCCTCTAAGTGCTTAAGTATCTATTTAGCAACTTGAAAGCAGTACTATAGTGTGAAAAGGCAGCAGCCAGTGCTGCATCTCATGTCAATGCACCTCATGTCTCTGCTAGTAAATACCATGCAGCTTTTTACACGGTACTTGCCATTGCTGAGAGCTGCCATGTCGTGTAGACAGGGACCTGAATGCTAGCAACAGTTCTTTTAAATGGAAAACTATCAACTTCCTTAAAAATCCATATGCAAAAAGAAAAAAAAAAAAAAAAAAGGAATACGTATTTTATCTGTCGAGTCTGACCATGCTCTAACCACGAAGTTACCCTTTGAAAATTTATTTCCCTTGTAACCTTTACTGTGGCTAAGAGATTGTATTCACTGACAAATGCAAAATGAGGAACACTGCAGGGGAAAAACACTTCTCTCAAGCCCGCAAACACTCTGAATGCACTGTAAGTGCTGATAAAAGACTCCAAGACAGTTCTGTTCCTTTCCCAGACCTACAAGGTGTCAGGACTTGCAGCAAAAAGCACCGGGACATTGGGAACACAGCAGGAGACGCACAAACACCCGGACCGAGCAGCGGCACTACCGGCCACCTCAGGGATCAGGGAGTGGCGCTCACTGCATTTAGGAGAGGTGCCCAGAAGCGGTCAGTGAGCCTCCAGCGTGCCTTACCGGGCTGCTGCAGGGAGCCAGCGGCCACCTGGGGTCTGCAGGCCGGAGCGCTTGCCCCCATTGCTTTCTGCAGCAGCGGTGCTGGGACGTGGCCGCAGCGCAGCGCATCAGTCACGGCCCGGCACACTCGGCCAGGCACCAGATTCAGGCTTCAGCCTTTCGGGCAGGGAAGCGAACTGAATCTTCTCTTCCAGTCTCCTGTGTAATTCTTGTCATTGTTAAGCGAATACGGTAGCACAAAAGAAGACACACTTGGCACCGCCTTCTAGGAGAAACTGTGGACAGTTAGTTTTATGAGTGAACCTGTCGGCCCAGGCCTTTGGAGATACTAAAGCTTTTGGTCATGATGCAGGTTCAGTGCCAAGCTGGCTAGCTGTAAAAACATACACATATTTCCAGAAAGGAAAAGATGCGGAACCAGGAGAGACTGGAGAGTTTACATAAACCTGAAGTGCTGTTAGGCAGTAATGGAACACTTACAGATTTGCGCCTAAGCACCTGAACTCCCAGTAATGCCTCTTCACACAGCTGCACGCCTGTGGGGTCGTGTCACTGCTCCCTATAAAACAGCAGTTAGGAAAATTAATGGAGTTAGATGCATCATCAAACAGGAAACAATTAATAAACCCAGGATATGTTAACGGTGTTCTATCAATCATAATCCTCTTATGTTCAAACCCCGTATTTTATTTTGCTACAGGTCTCAAAAAAAGACGCATTATAAATGGAGATTCAAATGTGGATAATGAAAAGAATCGAGAGCAAGCAAGTAGGATAAGGCTTCCTATACAAGAAAAGCTTGAGACATCAGCACTAGCCTGGAAAGTGGCAGAGCAACAAGAAAATAACAAGTGTCTAAAGCAGGCTACAGAGAGGTAGAGAACATTAATCAGATGCATTTCTTCAGGGACTATATTAAAAACATGCACGTGCACACATGAAGATTCCTTTTCCCCTCTCAAAACCTTCAAACTAAAAACCAGAAAATTTACAAGATATTAAAGGAGACATTTTAGTGCAGATTTTAGGTGACTGTTGGAATATACTGGCAGAGCTTATTATTTAGTTTAATAAGGACAGAGAAAGCCTGCAACGCCTCCCTGCATTTACATATTAGGACAACACTATGAAATTAACTAGGTCTGATACTGCATCCCATCCTCACTGGACGGGATCCCCAGAACAGTATTCTACTCTAAGATAGCACTGTGCTTCTGAGAGGAGGATTATGCACTCACAGCTGTGAAAGATGTCCTTCCCCGTTGAATTCCCAAGTTTTCTAGCCTTAATTGTGTACTGCTTATGATTCAGGTTATCAGATCAAATACCATGAAGAAGTGATCATGGACCAGCCTCAGAGTCACCATGCCAGTTGGGCCATGGCTTCACAATGCATTGGCACTGGTGGCATGACTAACTTCAGGTATTTATTCCCATTCACTACCATGCTGTTGACTAACAAAATCAAAACAAAAAGAAACACTACCAACCTTCCTACACCCTGAGTTTTTCTTTAGAGTGAGACAATCCTCTTATTTGCTTCCAGCCGAAGTACTATGGTGTGTTGAAAGAAATCATGGGTTATGGCCTTGAGAAGAATATCTTAAGCTGATGCAGTCATCAAGCAAAATATTCTCAAACTGAGTTGTCAGCAAGTTCCTTTGCCACAAGACTCCATTTCAGGACTGCAGGCAAACTCAGGGAGACAGGAATACATCAGCAGCACAGGAGAGACCTTCAGAAGAACTTATTTGTTCACAAGAGGACAAATTAATAAAGAAAATAAACTAAATAAAATATAAAATTAAGGTAGCAGAAAACAACTTAGCCACCAGCTCACAGATGAACCAAAAATGAGGATAGACACTGCAAAGGGGACAACTTGTCAGCTGAGATAAAGAATGCATAAGGAGGACAAGATTTACTCTAAATGTAAAAGACATATTAATGTGTGCTAAAACAACGAAAGCTCCAATTAGCAGCAAAACATTAGACAACATCTATCTTGGAGAAGAGCACCAGGCTTCTACAGCAAACTACAGATTTCTCAACACTCCTTTCCATATTTTCAAAGGGAGAAACCTTTCAGAAGTATTTTTTATACGATTCTGCTCTGCTTTTACTCGCAGAAACACAAAGCCTTTGTTTTAACTGAGATAACTCCCTGGCTGAGGGCTGATAGCACAGTTCATTAGCACCTGCACTCCAGCCAGAACACCTCCTGGGCAGTCACACAGCAGCCTCCAAAGGCAGCTCGCAGCCTCAGCACCTCTGGGGCCAGCCATGAGCTCCTGCCCAGGAGCCCTGGTGCTCCCTGACCTGACAGAGGAGATCCATTTCAGTGGGCTGCTTTCAAAGCTGAAGAGTTCCTGTTTTGGAGTAGGAGGCAGTCAACTAAACTTTTAAAACTAATCCTGCCTATGTCAGAGCAGTCTAGCCCAAAATCTACACATTCTTCCACGCAATCCACTTGCTCTCATGCGGAAACCTGCATGCACTATATAGGAATAACTGCTACTGTTAGAATATTAAGAAAGTTTCAAAAGAAAAGAACAAATCCCTGAGACAATTATTTATGCAAGAGAGACAGGAACTGGAACACCTGGCAAGATCTTCTGGTGTTGCCATACAGGGACTTTGTTAGAGAGAATTTATTCCAAGTTTTTGTTATTTCTTGTCTTGAAATATTCTGAAACAAAGTGGGATGGTCCTAATGTGCTGTGAGGTTAAACACACACACACACATACATACACCAAGTAGGCAGGTAAAAGCACTAAAAGCAATCAGTTCTGAGAAAGGACTTGCTTTTACTTCAGTTTCACAAGTAGATGTGGGTGTGTTTTTAAATAGAAATGTCTCCACTCATCTCACTCTGATCCATGCTGTGCCAACTTAAACCCTGCCAATGCATCTGAATAGTCAAACAAACGTCTGTCCCTCCCCAAAAATCCACCATTCACATTAAATAAAACACATAACAATGGAGGGAAAATAGACCTGAAAAGAGCTTATTTCCAAATGCAAAGGTCTAACCTGAGGATAGCTATTTTCATGCAAATCTGAATTCTTCTTGCTCATATACATGAGCCCAGAATTATCTGTTCAGTTAACATTCTTAGCTTCTCTTATGCAATTAACAGGGAGGAGAAAATTAAAGGAAAAGGGAATGGAAATCCCCCAAAGCAATGAAAGAGAACCTTAGCTCTGTTGCTCCTAACTAGCAAAAGACCCTGCAAACAAACTACTGTGCCCAGGGCAATAAGGAGGGGAAAAAATGGCTTGAACCCCCAAATCTCTCATGCACAACAAATGCCAGGCCAGCCTGCCATATCCTGGGAGAGTCCTGCTGTCAGCACCAGGTTAGTGACTGATCTGCTCCTAGTCCCCTTTGGAGCATGGGGGAAATGCCTTCAATTCAGCCAGCCTCCAAATCAGTCTTACCTTTGCAAAGGTCAGGCAGTAGAGATACTGATGCACCACTGAGACACCTTCCCACAGCAACTGTTCAGCGTGTGGCCACCTGCTCCATGAAGCTTCCACTCTAGTGTACGTATCCACTGCAGCATGCCACTACTGGCTCAAAAGCTGAGTTTCCAGTTTGGAAACTGGAAATACCAAACTTCACCTCTGATTTTTATTTTTTTTTTAAATCCGAATGCAACTTTTTTTTTTTTTTTTCCATAATCCTGTGAAAATTTGCTGTGAAAGCAATTAAAAAGGGGTAAAAAACAAATATCCATCCCCCATCTGTGAAAACACACGCTTTTTGGTTTTGCAATGAACAGAAGTTCCAGTGAAAAGCAGGAGAAAACTACCAGAATTGCCTGTGGTAACAACAGTGACATCTAAACAAGCTCAAGGCAATGCTGGATCTGTGACAAGCTCTCAGAGATACAGGCCAGGTTGTAACAGACCCTGTATCTGAATCTGTATAATGAACAACACCTCAACTGAAATGTCAAGATCAATAAACGTCTGTTTTCTTTTTATGCATAATGAAGTTATTTAATTTTACCCCACTTCTGTTTCTTAGTTCCTTCAAGTAAGTACATGTCTCTGACTGACAAAGATGACAATGTTTAACTGATTTTAAAGCAAAATAGTGAATTTCAAACAAAACTCAATTCTAAACTCATTTGTCTTACCTCATAACTCAGAATTACCCAATTAAAAACAATTATTTGGCATAGGACAGAATCACTAAGCAGCTGAAGAAAGGATGTGTGGTTTAGAGAGGACTTGAGGGAAAGGAAGAATTTGACTAACAAGCATTTGTAAGGAGAACACTCATAAACAATGGTGCCCTTATATTACCAGAGAAAATAAAATTAAATTAGCATTTTTAAAATGCGTTATTAATTTCCTCCTTTTTTCCCTCCAAAACAAAATTTCCAACTACACATAAAGCTAGACCAGAAAAGATCTAAGGAGGCTATCACTACTTCTAAGGATGTTATGGGCAGGCACAGTCAGGGTAAGAGGAGTTACCAGGTCCCACACCCCACTGTTAAAACACCAGAGTGGAAGAATGACCTGACCAGGCCCCCTCATGACCAGGCTTGTCTCAGCAGCCTCAACTCCCAGGCAGCTCTGTTAATCTACAGGGCCTCTACTTCCCTGTACAATCTTTAAACAACAATTCTCTTGTATTGAATGCAGAGAATAACAGTGATAGCATAATGTATACCTGCTGAGAACAAAGAGCTACTTGGCTAAATTTGATCAGCATTTCCTCCAAATGTGTCAAACAATCCTGTGCTTTCATTGTGTAAACCATCTACAGAAAGCAGTGCTACACCAAGTAAGAAATTTCTTAAACACGTTTTCAAAGTTATTAGTAGATGTTACCCTTACTGTGCTACCTGACGTTTATAACAAGCAAGGTTACTTCAAACTCTATGTGCTTCAGTTCACTTACCTACAGGAATTTTTCCTTCACTTCTCTCTCCTCTGACATGAAGACTGGAAGGGTCACCTTCATAATAAAGAACAGCATATGCTAAATCCACATTCCTGTGTAATATCTCTTGAAAGTTATAAAAACCTGAATTGTGAACTACTCAAACTTTCCAGAAAATAATTTTGTCCAACACAACCCAAAGCTGGTGAAATTTTAGGAGACCTTCTTTTACAATGGATTGTCTTACCTCTTGAAAAATTGCAACAGAAGAGCTAAACCATGTTCATTAGTTCTTCTAGTTAGGCACCTGTTGAGTTTGGAAGGGACTTTTTATCAATTCAGAATTCTGTCTGTGGAAGGTCTGAAGGGATCTCAGAATCCATTTGGTTTCATGCTGAGCTCAAACCCACAGGGAGACTGTCCCAATACCAAACTGATATTCAAGTATTTTAGCTTTTTATCCCCAGGGCTCCATCTGCAAAACCAGTTTCTTTGGTCTGGAAGAATGGATCACTGGGCCCATTATTATCAGTCAGGCTTTCTCTTATCACCCAGCTACCTTAAGATAAAAGCCTTGCTGTTTAAAATGTAATCAGCATCCTTGTTTGAGCCCAGCCTGCATGCTCTAAAAAGGGTCTGGACTCTAATTAGTGCCAAAAGCAGTTTTATACTTTCAAGTACTTATGGCACATAAGCAAGTGCTCATCTCTGAAGATGGAACATTCAGACTGGATTCATCACCTCCTACCTCTGTTCAGTAAAATTAGTCTGCAGCCTCACCCCGTGAGGCTCACTAAGCATCGTGATGCCTCCCTAAGCATCCTGGGAAATTCTCATCAACAGTTGCCTATGGCAAGCAAAGGCTCATCTGCTAATTTTGTTCCTTCTACACAAACATTATCCATGATTTCTGTTCCACAGGATCCACCCTGCACTTGCTGGATTTTAGAAAGCTAACAGTCATTCCATTTTGCCCTGAAAGGAAAGCATCATCATTAGACTGTGCTAAGTGCTTTACTAACAGGTAACTGCAGGCTTGATCTCACTCTCAGTGAAAATGGGTAAGATCCTCCTAGACAGCATCAATAAATAGCTTGATATGTGTATTTTAAAACAGTATTTCTAAACACTAAGAGCACTGTTTGTCAAATGAAATATATTATGCATTAAAATTCCATTATTTGTATTTCAAGGGAAAGAAATTTCACTGCAGCGAATATACTACTAAAATGTTTCTGAGGTACAAATAACTCATCCCCGGTTCTCTCAGAAACTGCAAACAAGTAATTAGCCCTTCTGAACTCTAGAGTCTGTAGCCTGTAGGTAATGTGATGTTACTAATGCATTTATAAACATCAGGCTCCAAAGCCAACACTGAGATATTCCATCATAATTTAGATCTCTCATTAACTTCACCACCCTGACCAACATGCTGTCACTGGCAGAGTGTTTGACAGTTTACATTACCTGCAGACATGAGTTCATGTCAATTCAATTAAGAAAGATTAATTCCAGAACTGACAATGCATAAATATTTTTAAATTACACCTGGCCTTGTTGGCACTGCTTATTCCAAGACTGACTTTAGAAGAGAGAACATGTCTTTAGCCTCCTGGGCAGAAAGGAAAACTCAAAGGAAGGTGAAAGAAAGAATTTGTTATGAATTCACTATTCCATCCTACTGTCCAATCTATCTTTCATGATTCCCCCTCTCCCTCCCCCCACACCCTAATAATTAGACAAGCTTATCTCTCACTGTCTGTTACAGAATGAAAGGAAACGGGAAAGATTCGATGCAAACAGGCACTGCCAGAAAATTTTCAGTGACATCTTTATGATGATCATTTGCTGACTGGTTTAGATCTAATTTGTGTACATTTGGAAGGCATTCAGATACCATGGTGATAGACACCATATGAGAATGTAGATAGATAATGTTTGACATTTATCTTCATGAACAAAGATCTGGGTAACTCCCCACTGATTGCACTTCTGATGAGTGAAGATAAATGTCACATCAGACTAAGCCATCCAGCGTTCTAGTGAAACACTCTTACTCTTAGCTCTGATGTGTAAAAATATCCAGCTTCAGTGCATGTGAACTGAATAGTTCACAGGTTTAATTAGATAAACATCATGCACACAGTGATAAAATGATTTGCTCACCAATACAAACTGGTCATGGTCCCAAGTAGCCAAATTTATTAAATTCTGATCCAAGGTTTAATCTACTAGAAGAAGCTTTCTCTGAGATTTCAATGTAACAATTGCACAGCCATTGCCTGAAAAGTGCATTTTAAGAAGAAAACCTCTCCTGCTCTAGTCAAATCTGTGCCATACCCAAGTAAGCAAACCATTGAGAAAGCGAGCAGTCCCTCATGAGCATCACGACCATCCTGCTTTAGGGACCAGAG
>WAAG01015355.1:0-10396 GCA_013390105.1 Tichodroma muraria | reverse complement strand
CAAACCCCAAAAATCCACTCAGCTGTTTTCTAAAGTCACTTTTGCTACTTCCTTGAGAGCTTTTCAGAATTCATTACTGCCAAGCCTGACAGGTGCAGCATTGGGATAATCTGTCAAAATAATTCAGATGATGATATAAAATAGAACTGGTTTAATGGGAGGCAAAAAAAAAAATAAATAATTGCAAGTTCTGACTACTAGTGGAGCTGTATCTTCTGTCTAAGATAAACTTGTCTGGTCTGTGTTTCACTGATTCATGTTTGGTATTTTGGGTTTATCAGGCTGGTTTTACAAAATTGAATCCAGAAATATGAATTACGTTTCTTATAAGACAGTTTTAAATGCTGAAGCATTTAGTTGCTTTTAGTTCAACTTTTCAGTTAAAGTCTGAGTATAGTCTAAAACACTGACATATGTATGTTTAATTTAAAGAATCCATCATAATCTGTGTGTGTAATTGGTACACATGGTATTTGTGATGGTAACTGTTACATTTGCAGTAACATTTAAGTTAAATTTTTGACTATGGGAGATAGGTTGTGTGTTTGGCTTTGGTTTTTTTGAGTAACTTCAGGTATACTTTCAAAGGGACTTCAAGTTGCAGAGCTTTGTTTATATAATAGTGATCATGGCCTGCATGTGGCACAGCTAAAGGAGAAGTAGGGTAAACCCAAGGGTCTGTATGCCAAAGCACTTAGCATCTGAAATTTTAATTCTTTTGTTTCTACCCAATATGTCAATCTGGACACTGCAGTTGTTAAATTTCTGCTTTCATTTGAAATAGTGGGAAAAATACCTTTTTTAAATTTCAAACCAACCCTGCTGGCAGTTTCTAAAGATGGTACAGCTGCTGCAGTAGAACATACGGTTCTAACCTTATATTAACCTTGTTTGTAACTAGACCCTTATTTTCACAGCACTGCTTGCAGTGAACTTAGCCAAAGAAATGACTGTATTATTGTATTGTGACTGATGGGAGGAAAAACATCTATTTTACCTCCTGAAATTTTACCTCCTGTGTTAGGAAACAAAATTGGCATTGCTGTGGTAGTGTCCTCCTAATTGTTCGTTTCTTTGGCATGAGTAGGTTTTGAACTTTCTAGATCATTTCAGTCTGACAGAAGGGTAGAGGATTGGTAAATTAGGCAAACCTAAACCAGCACTTTGGGTGCATGCTGAGGTTGACTGGTTTCTTGCCTACTTCCTTCCCAAGTACCTTGTGGGTCTCTCTGAACCAGCCATTTGTAACATTTAGTTCAGTCAGTAGTTACAGAGTATGGCAGTGACCAAAGGAGACATGAAAGGAAAGGGAGAGCTCTGTGGAGACATGTGGGAGGTGTGGTGAAAGGGGCAACATCACTGATTGAGCTGCTGCATGGGGAGTTTATAGGGGATATAGAGCATCTTTGCATAGGAAACTGGATTTCAGTACTTCTCCAGAATACAGAACAGCTGATGTTTACATGCTGATATGTCTATTTCTTTTTAGACCTCTTGGGCCTGAAAGTCTGTTACTTCGTGGAGCAAGATTAAAAAACACTAAAGAAATATTTGGTTTGTAGATATCTAAATATTTAAAGAGTATTCTCTTCTTAAAGCATGTTGATGAACTGTGTTTTATTCTACTTGCACTGAAGAAATTGTAATAATCTTGCTGACTGTTACCTGAGGGGATATGATTGTAGATGAAAGTAATGATATTATGCTGAAGAACCTCTAAGGATATAAAGTTCCAGCTCTGCTCTGTGAAAATATTTGAAGTGGTTTGATAAAGGAATAACTTAACTTCAATGGATAAGTGACTGTTCTTACTGTTACCTATTGTTCAAGGCTTTCTCCCGAGATTTACCATGCTGATTTCCATAAAATACATATTGAAGAGCAGTACAGTCATAATAATGAATAGTGTTAAAGTAGGTGTTAAAATTACTTCAGTAGTACTCTTTTACTGTAGAAGAGTCTTGCAAATAGTACAAAACACTGTCTCATAGTAAACACAGAAGTAGTACTACCTTTTGCTTTTATCCTATATCTCTCAAAATGTTTTTCAAGTTGTATATATTCAGAAAATGAAATCTGATTCTGGCCCCTTTCCTTCCCAGGTGTTGCTGTGTATACAGGTATGGAGACAAAGATGGCATTAAATTACAAGAGTAAATCTCAGAAACGGTCAGCAGTAGAAAAGTATGTTTATTTTCTAATATCTCTCTTATTTGTAGAGCTTTAACTTAGTTTTTCCTGTATGACCTTAAAACTCTGGTGGTCTCATCATTGAGTTATAGGCAAAGGGAAGACAGTGGTAACTGCCTCGCCTTCAGTAGGAAGCTATAAAGATAAAATCCATTTCTTCATATTTCATCCTTTAGTAGTGTACAAAGTGGAAATATCCAAGCTTCCTCCTGGTTGCAGGATAGGTGTTGCTATGATAGATATTTCTATTGAATCTCATGATTTATTTTAAAAGGAAAAGGAGTTCTGATATGTTGCCTTTATTCCAGTTACTAAAAACCTGAGCGAGCCCCCTGGCATTCTTGTGCAAATATATAGCTCCATTCAGACAACCGTATGTAGCACAAGAGAAGTTCAGTCATCAAAGCAAGGGCAGGAAGGATGGTCTGGCTGGTTAGAGAGCAAGAAGCAGGTGTGACTGTCCTGCTGTAGCCTGGCCCGAGTTAATGCTCAGCTGCACGGGGCAGCACTCTTGTAACTGAGGAAAAGGTGCAGCCGTGGGATTCTGCTGTGCTTGTTTGTACTGCCTGCACAGCCCCGCCAGCTCCTTGGGGAAAAAGCAGACCAGTGTGGGACTGCAGGTGTGACACAAGTCAGCTGTTGGGGTGTTCCTGCACCTTAATCTAGTCTCCATATTGCTATACAGAGTTTATCTCAGTCAGATGTAGAATTTCTTTCCCATTCTGCTTGTCACATAGAAACTTTATATCTGTATCAAGCACAGGATATGCTTTTTAAAAAAGGTCCAACAATTTTTTTATCAATTCATGTAACCCCACTGTGTCAACAGATGAAGTAAAATAAACTGAAGTTTCTTGCTTTATTTTTTTTGCCACTTTATAGGTCCATGAATTCCTTTTTGATTATTTATCTAATAATTCTCCTCTTTGAAGCCATTCTGAGCACTATTTTAAAGTATGCATGGCAAGCAGAAGAGAAATGGGATGAGCCTTGGTATAATGAAAAAACAGAGCATGAAAGAAACAGCAGTAAGGTAATGTAGTTCTGCCCAGTTGCATATCTGAGAAACATTCAACCAATATACGCTCAATGTCATATATATTATGTGTCTATTCTATGTGTAACCACCACATGATCCACTTGCAAGTCTCTTTGCTGTTGTCTCAGTAGTTTTTGAGTTAGTCCCATGTAGCCTCACCATTGTGTAGAAATATTTCTACCTCTGTTACTGATTGGACTTTTTCTTCCGTTATGAAAAGACCAGACCTTTTGAAAATTTTCGAAAAGGCTTTGTTAGGACATATTTCTGATGGTCTGTATTCTAATTATTGTTCTTTAGAATGTCTTTTGTCATTCCATAAAGGAAAAGAGGAGGAGGATGGCTGTTCTGTGTATGTTCTATTGCAGTGATTTCACAGTTCAGGAATTTTCTGTTCTGTGATGTTGAGATGGTTTGGGCAATTTCATAAGGCTGTAATTTTGCTCAAGCTCCTGCTTGCCTTCTCAGTTCTTTTTAGAGATTGAAGGGATGCTTCAAGGTGTCCCTGAAATCTGTGGTTCTGAAAAGTATCTCTTTTTTCAATTAATCTGTATTTTTCTGTGCTCTCTTTAATTTTTGATTTCTGTATGGATCTGTCTTTGTCCATAGCAGTTCAGGAGCTTAATTTGAAATAACTGCTATGCAAGTTAGTCTAGCCTGTGGAGCCTTTCAGTTCTGAATAGAGCAGGGATAAGTATTTCCTCGATCTTTCCATTCCTTTACCATCAGGAATGTAGAGAGCCATGTGTGTTTCTGCAGCGTCATTCTCCTTCCGCCAGGTCTTTGTTTTTCTGTCTCCCGTGTTGACTTCCACAGTCTGCTTTGCATTTCTCAGCATGCTGACATTCTTACTCAGAGTGCTTTCTCTGTCCATCTCCTCCTGTGTGTGCAGATTATTATTTTATTTAGATTATTTCTTCAAGCCTTTGCTTGAAGAAACTCTCCAACTTGTGTAATTGTCACTACTTCTCTTAGATGCGATCAGTTTCTATCTGTCTTTTCTGGTTTAGTTTGGATGATCTCTTCAGGCACAGAACTTGCTGAGTTTTTGTCAGCTACTTTAATTATTTATTAAATACTTACAGCAATGATCCCTAAAGAAGAAGAACAGACATTATTTAGCTTTGCAAATTGTTGACTTCTTTTATGCTTCCTTTATTTAAAATGTCCTCCTGCACCAATATCTGGTGGTGTTAAAAGAAGTGGCCTGATTTTTGTCATCTCTAATCTCCCTTGCTCAATATACGAATGTTGGTAAGAGTCTTTCCAAAGTACAATTTAGATACTGAGTTTGTTGTGCAGATGAAAAAGAGACCACAGCGTTGCGTTTCAGGTCTTGTTAAAATTATCATACCTCGTAAAAAGAAGTTTCTCTCCTGTCTCATAGGTGTTTGCCTGAAAGGTGTGTGTGGAACACAATGATTTGAAGAGGCATGAAAGAAATGCATGTGGTCCCTTTCTTTTCATGTAGTCTGGATCACCCAAATCACTGGGGAGTACCAGCAGACAGGAACCCTCTGGACACTTTGCTGTCCTGAAACAACAGAGTGCTTGCAGATTCCTCTGACAGCATGGAAAATCACTTGTTTGCCTTCACAATTTAGGGCTCCTTAGAAAAGCTTACATGAATGATGCTGTTTGATGGAATGGGGAACAGTTTTCTCAGACCAAACTCTTTCAGAGCTGGAAAACCGAATCACCGTGACAGTTAATATTAATTGGCAGCCCTCCTGACAGATTCAGTAGAGAGACAGAAATTAATGAACTTGTGAATTGAAACCTCCAGTCACAGCTTAAGGCAGACTTTTTGCATCAGTGTGAAGGCGTGTTACTGGGGCAACCTGCAAATGCCTGCGTTGTCACTGGAGTGTTGGCTCTCGTGTGTACGTGGGACTTGGGCTTTTCTGGCTCTCCCAGTTTGTCATTTTTCATGCATATTGAAGCATAATTAAGTCACCATGTTTCACACCTGATTGCTGTGCTAATCTTCACGTTTTCTTTTTCTCCCTTGTAGATACTGAGATTTATTTCAGATTTTCTTGCTTTTCTGGTCCTTTACAATTTTATCATACCCATTTCACTCTATGTGACTGTTGAGATGCAGAAATTTCTTGGATCTTTTTTTATTGGCTGGGATCTTGACCTCTATCATGAAGAAACAAACCAGAGAGCACAAGTAAATACTTCAGACCTCAATGAGGAATTGGGACAGGTAATAAATATGTTATCTGTTGGGGGGTTTTAACCTCTTTTCTACTTAGTTTTTAATATTAAAATTTGTTACTGCAGGCTTTTTATTACTTGTGATATGATTTCTGATTAATTTTAAAATAAGGTTTAAAGATTGACGGCAGAAGTTAAAATTCTTATATGATTAAAAAAATGTGTGTAATAGAAAGTGTGAGTGAAGATTGTGTCTTTTTTCTTCTAACAAGTACATGCAATTCCAAGTTTGGTTTTTTTGTTTTATTTTACAAAAGGTAGAGTATGTGTTTACAGACAAAACTGGTACATTAACTGAAAATGAGATGCAGTTTCGGGAGTGTTCCATTAATGGCATAAAGTACCAAGAGGTCAATGGTAAACTAACTCCAGAGGGATTTTCTGAAGATTCTCCAGATGGAAATAGGCACGGTTTGGTAAGGCTTTTTGGTTTTCCCACCATTATTCATCCTAGATGGAAACTGTTTTATTTCAGAGAAATGTTCTTGTACCATTAGCATAAAAAAAACCCCAACCCAAACATAAATCAGAATTTCTGAATAGTTTGAAGCTTTCAAGTGTCACTAAACAAATGGTATTTATTAAACATGTTGAGATGTGATTATTTAACATGAAATACTTGGCAGATTTGTAAGTAAAAACACTTCTTCCTTAAGTGTGTTCAAAACTGGGTTGATATGTAAATGTTACAAATCAGTTTTTTCCTTTCTTCTAGGTAAAAGAGGAAGAGCTTTTCTTGAAGGCAGTTTGTCTGTGTCATACAGTGCAGATCAATGCAGATCAGACAGATAGTGCTGATGGTCCCTGGCATGCCAACGGAATAACATCCCCACTGGAATATTATGCTTCTTCACCAGATGAGAAGGCTTTAGTGGAAGCTGCGAGCCGGTGAGCAGCGCTGCCAGGGCTGTCTGACACAGGAATTGCCTGCAAGGGCAGCCTTAGAAATGGCTCAGACACGGGTGAAGCCCAGGGCCTGCCACTGTCACCTTACTGGGAAAACATTCAAATGTAAAATACATAACCCCCCTAGGTGTATTATAAAGTGATGATTTAAAATATTTATGAAAATACTTGAGAAATTACAGTGGTGAGAGTATGATGTGAATAAAATACTGCAGAATGGGCGTCCTTAGTTTTCCCTAGAAGTAGAGTACAGTAATGGTGTGTAAGGGTCTCTCCTTTTCTTTCCTGCCATCTTCCCCTCCCTCCATTAATAGGCATTTTGTCTTAAGTGATAATTAAATGTATATTTTCTTTACTTTTAGGGTTGGAGTAGTATTTACTGGAATTAGTGGAGACAGTATGGAAGTAAAAAGTCTTGGAAAACCAGAGAGGTATTTGTTTTTTTTCCTTAATTATTTTGAAGGACAGAACAATAGTGAAGATTAATGTGATGTTCTCCTCTTAATCCTCTCTGTTCATAAGCAAACCTTGCCTTTCCACAGCGTGCTCTGTTTAATGCTTTTCCCTTGATGTCTTCAAGACAGCTTGCATCTTATTCCTTACCAATTGTAGCTGAGATGCAAGAATTTTGTGTGAGTTACTCTGTGTAGGTGTGTGTTGTAACAGTTTGTATCTTTGCCCATTCCTCAAAGGTTGAGACTGTAGCAGTGTTAGAAAACCGAGTTGCTTGTTTCAAGTCGTTTCAGCTCTAGAAATTCCCAGAACCAGTATCATCTGTGCATAATCTAATTACAAATTTAAAACTTTCCCAAAATGAGTATGAATTATTAATTACTGTGTATCTGCAGTATGCCATAACTCCTTTTATTCATTTGATCTGTGTCAGCTAGTTGGCAGTACTTTGAATTTAAATATCTAAAATTAATTTTCTAAGCTAATGGTAACATAACAAAAGCTAATCCACTTACCAGGGCACGCAAACGTTTTTGACAGTCTAGATTTTTTAAAAATTTGTCAGAAACAAAATGTAATTTTCAAAGTTATACTTGAAGTATCAACAGAAGGATGAAGAAATAGATAGGAGCTTCTTATAATCGCCAAATGTCAAGTTAGTATTCCGAAAGCTATTCCTGGTGGTAGAAGAGCCTTTTATTCATACAGAATGGAATTAAGCATATATAAACTGATAAAAAGCAATGAACAGTGATTGTTGTTCAGCAGTGGTAGCATTGCTTTCAGAGTTTCTGTAGAAAAACGACACTTTGAGGAAAGGTCTGTGGTGTAAGAGTCTATTTATAAGTAAGTGTCTTTGGAAATTTATTTCTAAAAATGTTTTCTTCCCGTTCCCTCTTGTGTAACACAAAATACAGGTATAAATTGCTTCATGTTTTGGAGTTTGATCCAAATCGCAGACGAATGAGTGTCATTGTAGAGAGTCCCTCAGGTAGGTGATCAGAAATTGCACAGCCAGCACTTGAGAACTTCTTAAACAACATTATTTTTAATTTCAGTTCTATTTGACTTTCTAGGGGAGAAGCTTTTATTCACAAAGGGAGCAGAATCATCCATCCTTCCTCGTAGTAAGAGTGGAGAAATAGATAAAACAAGGATACATGTGGATGAATTTGCTTTGGTAAGTGTATATGCTTGCCCAACTCCCAGCCTCAGCTGATCAGAAGAAAATTCATGCAGTGTAAATTGTGACTTGAAGTGAAAAAATTGCTGGTGGCACCTTTTTGTTAGATCAGAATTTTGTCTACTCTGATTGTGGTCTTTTATTTTCTCACAGAAAGGCCTAAGAACTTTGTGTGTGGCCTACAGAAGATTCACACCCGAGGAGTACCAAGAAATTGGCAAACGCCTTCATGAGGCCAGGACTGCCTTACAACAGCGGGAAGAGAGATTGGCAGATGTGTTCAACTTCATAGAAAGGGATCTGGAATTACTTGGGGCTACAGGAGTAGAAGACAAGTATGCCATGCAAACCCAGCGAGTTTAGGATTTATACTTGAAATATGAAGTGTGAAAAGCTCTCCCACTATGCCCGAAAGTTCTGTGCTATTCTTGTTTAGTGTATTTTCCTTTGGATTGAGGCACATTCAAAACAAAACTTGTACCAACTGATTCTGTCTTAATAATGGTGATGTACAGTGTGTTTCATCAGGAGAGATTTCATGTACGTGAAATGGAATAGTTGCAGCAAATGTTTAGCTTAACAGCAAATTCCTTGGGAAAGCTTCTACAAATAGCTCCTTTGCAAATCATTCTGCTTCTGCTTGTGCTCTGTAGGTCACAAGGTGTGTTGAACACTGAAGTGAGCACATGGGGAATGAGCTTTTCATGCACTGCAGTAGCCAGGAATTATTGTGGATTGTTTTAAAGCTTCTCAAATGCAGTGATGGTGCCTAGTTTAAATCAAGATAAGCTCATTACAGATTGTTGATCCCTTAGCAGGATTGAAGTTTAGTTTTTTTTTTCATTAAGGACTTTGTTTTGTTGCTGGTAACAGAGTATCATCTGCAGGACTATGATTCTCTGAAAATACATGTAACATTGGAAAGGCAGACTTAAATCACCAGGGCAGTGGGGTTACAGTGGTAACATGGAGTTAAGAGTATGAGCTCTTTTGTTTGTAAAGTGTTCAGCTGGTTACCTAAGATTTTTCTTGTTTCTAGACTGCAGGAGAAAGTCCAAGAAACTATAGAAGCCCTGAGGCTGGCTGGTATCAAAGTGTGGGTGCTCACTGGAGACAAGCACGAGACAGCTGTTAGTGTCAGTTTATCCTGTGGACACTTTCACAGAACCATGAACATCCTTGAGCTTGTGCAGCACAAGTCAGACAGTACCTGTGCAGAACAGCTGAGGCANCATAGTTTATAGCAAAATTGGAATTCTACCATTAACACTGGTACAAAGTCAATATTTTTGTCCCCGAATAGAATAAAGGAAGACCATGTTATCCAGCATGGACTGGTTGTGGATGGGACCAGCCTCTCTCTTGCACTCAGGGAACATGAAAAACTGTTCATGGAAGTTTGCAAAAGCTGTTCTGCAGTGTTGTGCTGTCGCATGGCACCCCTTCAGAAAGCCAAGGTAAGTGAGAATATAGTCAGGATTGCCTTTGAAGTATTTTTATCATGCTTTGAGGAGGCAAGGATTTCTGAAACTGCTTTGTTTGTTTGTCTAATCCTTTTTGTGACCTCTGAATCCTTGTTAAATTCAGACCTAGAGTAGTTTACTCAGAAGTTTCTACATGTGTGTTTGAAAATCTGCAAGTGGATGGAGAAATCAAAGTACTGCCGCCAAGCTCATCTTTTTTCTGCCTCTTGAGTGTTCAGTAAGGCAGCAGCTCTCCCGATCTCCTGCATGCTTTTGCCTTAGCTGCTCCATCACTTCTCCTAACCAGAAAAACTAAAAAAATTGAAAAATTTGAAAAATATGAAAATTCATGAACCTGTAAGGAGAAACTGTGCTTCTCTAAATACTTTAAAAATACCCATGTGTGAGGAAGAAGTAAAAAGGAAGGGAAGCCAAGGCCGAGTCTCCAGGAAGGGTTTGCCTTAATACTCTCTTCTAATGTCATTTTTCCTTCGCATGTGCTAAATTTTATTCAAATACATGTTGGATAACATTCAAATTCAGATTTTGTGATTTTATTTTTTTTTTTTTACTCCAGAAAGCTAAGCTCTGAAGGACTATAATATTCTTTCCTTTTGAAATTTTCTCTTCATGAAAAGACATTTCTTTACCTTAAAGCACTAGGAAACCCTTCTGTGAGGTATTAGATGTTCAAGACACAGGCTGTTTTACTGTAACAGGAGTTGCCTGTTTGGAGGTCACTTTTCCTTCCAGAGTTCTCATACAGTCTTTAGAATCACTTCTGAATAGAACTGTTCATCTAGTATAGTATTAGTTTCAGTATAATGTTGAAAGGAAGTTGTAGCTACACCGAGTAAACCAATCTGTTGAATATGTCCACTCTGTACATTCTTTTAGCTGAAATTTTTGCCATCCTTTCTCTTTCAGGTGCAGTTATTT
>WAAG01015348.1:7313-29046 GCA_013390105.1 Tichodroma muraria | reverse complement strand
CACACCCACCCTGCTTTCCGACATCTGTGCACCACTGAAAACAGGAGCTTTTAGGAGAAATGCTGAACTAATCATCCAGTTTAAAGGCTGAAGGGTCTTCCTGTACACTCACACTCCAACTTGAGAATTGCTGATCTTGGGAAGATTAGACAGGGGAAACTTTCATATAGGGTTTTAAAATAGTTGAATATCCTCATAATTGGGTGATAATTTTGTGGTTTCTTACTACTTCCTGAAAAATATTAAACTTTATTTTTTATTTAAATATGTTTCTGGTAATTCTGTCACTTTCTTCAAATATCCAAGCTTTCAGCCACATGTGTATCCCTTACAATCTGTATGTGTTAAAGTACAAAAGTTTATACTAAAGTTCTAATATTTTTTTTTCTTTTCCTAGCTAAAAAAAGGTGCTCTTAACAAGGTGTTTTCTATTACATTGCCCTACAGTTTCTTGTCGTTTGCACAGAAAGTGATATTGTATTCTAGCCTATACCCCTGCCCTCAAAAAATCATTTATTCAAAATGAACATTGCCCCGGATGTCAGTATAAACAAGGCAGATATTGGAACACCCTTGATGTGTAATGGGTCTGGAACAGCTGCTTTTCAGACTGCCTTTATCTCACTTTTGAGTGTATGCCAGAGGAGTGTCATACACTGAGCCTCCATGAGCAGACGTTTCTTCTAATAATCATGGTTGTTTTAGTTCTAGGTGAGGCAAGACTTCTTACTACGGTGAAAAGATTCTGGTTTCTAAGAAATTACAGTGTAAAAATGATAATTCTTTGTCATTCTTGCATTCCCATTTGCAGGATGTGTTTTTTCAAGTCCTTTAAATGTATGTAGAGCACTCCTGGAGTTCATATATCGAGAGCAGAATCTGGAGCTTTTCTCCAAAGTCTTCCATAATTAAGTAAATTTACTTGATTTGGTAACAAGGCTGTCTAATAAAGTATCAATTCTCTGTTTCAGACATGCAAGAAAGCACTTCAGTCAGGCTGAGGGAAGCCAGCTGGATGAGGTTCGACAGGTGATGGGAATGTTGGCCTTTCCTTCAGACACTCATATCTCTCCCTATAAGGTAACATGGAAATTCAGTGCTACAACACAATATTAAAACAGATGTTTCAGTTCTTTTTTCAGCACAGGAAAATGCATTGATAATATCAAGATGAAGGTTTTTTTTTAATTTTACTTCCTAAATTACACCTTTGTAAGAGCTCTTAATTTTAGTAACTAGTCCTTGTACATTAATCCAGAAAGTATTTGTATTGTTTTGGTTGGATTGTAATAGTAACATGGATTCACACTGAGCTAGGCTTACCATAAACCCAGCATTAGAGATCTGTGGGGCTGGAAACACAATAATTAAATATACAGCAAGAGGCAGAAGACGGGGAAGTGCAAAGGAAAAAGAAGAGAGAATCTTGTTCAACATACAAAACTGTGGCTTTCGTACACTAGCAGCAGTTCTTAATTCTACTTCTCACATTACTGTTGTTGCAGTGGTTGGGATGAAGAAAGGAAGGATGATTTGAATGATGGGAAAGCGGTAATTTTGTTCCTTAAAATAAGTTTTCATTTATTTGGATTATGCAAATTAATGTAGGTATTGGTGGTAAGTATTTACCACCAATACCTACATTAATTTATTGATATTTATTGGTGGTGTAGGTATTTACACCTAAATTAAAATCAAGCAAAATTCATAGGTAGCTACTGTTTCTACAGACGGAGGTCATGTGCTAATTCACTTCTTTTTAACTTGGCTTTGGAGGCAGAAGGTAAAGAGTTGAGCTGTCAAAGCAAGACAAGAATTTCATGAAATGCCAAGCCAATATGTGGCAGTGCCAGTATAAACATGTTTTCTAAACATGATGAAATCGTGGTTTAACAAAACAATCACACAAAAAAAAACTGAAACGAACAACCCACAGAATCAATATGAATTTCTTTGCTCATCCCAGAGTCCTGGAAGGATCCTGGTATTTTACATGCTAGATTTGATCTAAGTTTTGAATATAAATGATAGATGTGTTAGAAGACTGGGTGTAAGATAGAATTTATTATTATTTTAGTAATTAGAAAGAAATAGTCAGGAAATAAAAATCCTGTATTTTATTCTAAGTGCTGGTGTGGATGGAGTGTTTCAGTGAGGGAGAACAAGAAGAAATAGCTAGGATTGTTCTACATACAACCATACAATGAGAACAAATTCCCTAATACTTATGGATATGACTGAAAACGTTCAAGTTTATGGAAGTTAAGTTTTGAATTCTCTAATAATTACCTAGTTCAACACTATTACAGCACATGGTTCTTAGAGTTACCTTTAGTGTCTGGACTGAGTTCTGTGCATAAATGGCTACCTAAAATGCCTTTAAGTAAATTCTTTTTAAATCTGTGACAAAGTTTGTGAAATCAGATCTCTAACCAACTGATGTTTATTAATCCAAAGAAGGAAGCACCTTTATAACCAATGAATAGGCTGGCTTTTCATCTTTCAAGACCTTAAGGAAAACATTTACTATTGTGGCAAAACAAGCTGTTTTCTTTGATATCTGTTGAGCAATCTTACGTCACTTTACCTTCCACTAGACCAGATTTCTTGGAGCCCAGTCCAGCCTGGCCTCAAACAGTAGAATCATTGAATTGTAAGGGTTGGAAAAGGTCTCTGAGATCATCCAGTCCAACCATCAGCCCAGAACCACCACTAAACCATGTCCTCATCTGCCCTGTCCTCATGGTTTTCTCCATGCTAAACAACCCCAGCTCCCTCAACTGCTCTTCATCAGACTTGCACTCCAGACCCTTCCCCAGCTCCGTGCCCTTCTCTGGAGCCACTCCGGCACCTCAATGTCCTTGTGAGGGGCCCAAAACTGAACACAGGACTTGAGGTGTGGCCTCAGCAGTGCCAAGTTCTACAGATGGGACATCCACAGCCTCTCTGGGCAGCCTGGTCCAGTGTCTCACCACCCTGACAGCAAAGAACTTGTTGCTAATTTAACTCTTCTAATCCAACCTTGCTTTCTCTCTGTTTGAAGCCATTCCCCTTGTCCTGTCTGTCACTCCATGGCCTTGTCACAAGTCCCTCTCCAGATCTCATGTAGCACCTTTAGGTACTTGAAAGTGCTGTAAAGTGTCCCCAGATTGTTTCTCCTAGTTCCCTCAAAGTGTAGCATGCACAGTTGTCAATATGATCAATATAATATATATGTATAATATCTATATTATAAACACTATATAAAGATTAATAATTATTCCTTATAAACTCCTCCTGACCAAAGTGCAGGTTACGGGTACAAAGGATAAGAAAGAAAGGATTAGGTTTCTGCCTGTATAGATGACACCAAGTGTATTTTCAAAGGATCTTCACTTCTTACATGACCCTTTCACAGCATTGGTTTTAGAGCTCATTATATCCTTGACCTGTGGGTTTAGTTCTTACTTCCATGAAAAGGAAAATCCTGACTTTCAGGTAACAGAGAGCATTAAAGAATTTTGTCTCTAAATGAGTAGCTTATGTAAGCTTTCTCTAACCTGGGGTTGTGCCAGCTTCTTCAAATTGAAATCTTTTTACAAAATTCTGTAAATATTATATATTGCAAATGATTCTTAGCAGAATTAGCCTGCCTTAAGTTAAAAAACACTTCTGACTTTTTGATGTTAATCATTCAGAGGCTGTAGAAGAAACGTTCCACAGTACTAATGCTGTTTCCTAAGTAGTCCTGCATTCTAGGAAACTAAATGGAAGAAGTAACCTCACCAGGATTTACATACCTTGATTAGAACATTTGGGAAATGATGGAGATTAAATATTGCTCCAGCTATTTTAAATAATACTCGTTTTAATAGTGTTAAAAGGTGCTTTTTAAACACTATGCATTGGGGTGTCCACTTCTGTTGTGTGATGGGTTTGCTCGAGTGTGTTTTGCACAATTTGCCACTCCCAGGCTTTTGCCCCCTGGGACAATTAGATTGAAAGCAACTTATAGTTGTGTTGTTTTTTAACAGGATCTCTTGGACCCTGCGCGATGGAGAATGCTGATCCAACAGTTTAGATATGATAACTACAGACTACATCAGCTGGGAAACAATTCTGTTTTTACTATAACACTCCAGGCAGGCCTTTCAGCTATAAAAACACCGTATCCTTTAATGCAGATATTATGGGGAGTGAAAAAAAGCCTTGTGGGGGTTTATTTTTGGCTTATGGATGCTTTTCAGAGAGCTCAAATAAGAAATGTGACACTTCAGTATTTTTGCTCATGAGTTGTTCAAATGGAGTATAAATTGGTCACTATTAAATTAAGGGGAGATTATAATAAATAGCATTATGGTTAAAAAAAAAAAGTCATGCCCAAACAAAAATTTTAAGGTAAAACGTAACATTGTGTTTGGTTTGTCTGTCTTTTCATGTCTGAAATGAGTGAATATATGTCTGCAAGGGTTAGTGAGCTGGGTCACAATTACTGTTTTTTAAGCACTTCAACACAGATTTACCTGCCAGGTTTTATGTGAATATTCAAAAGTATCTGCATCTTTTGAAACTTTGTTGGGTTTGCTGCACACTGTTGTTCTGGAGAAGGGCTGGTGCTACTTCAGTTACTGTAGTTAAGCTTTACCTGCTCAGGCTGCCAGACACGTGTTTTGCTCAGTCTTGTTCCTCGAAACAGAGCAAACCCTCGATTCTTTTGTGTCGGCATTAAACTTGAATGAAATGTTCCTGTGCATTCTGTCACCTGGGCTCTGTTGGCACGGCTGACGATCTTTTAATTTTAAGGTTTCCCACACAATGGGAAGCTAATTATGATTTCATTGTGGCAATTGTTCCCTAACTTGCTGTTAACAGACAGTGTTATAAAGAGGATGGGAGCTCAAAAAACCCCGACTGCCCTGTGTGTAGCAAATCCCTGAACAAGCTGGCTCAGCCCCTGCCGATGGCACATTGTGCCAACTCCCGACTAGTCTGCAAGATTTCGGGGGATGTAATGAACGAAAATAATCCTCCTATGATGTTACCAAATGGATATGTCTATGGATACAATGTAAGTGTTGGAGTCAATGGCTTGCTGAAGGCTAAAATAGCAGCGGTTAGAATAACTTGCTAGATCAAAATAAGAGCTTATAAACTCAGTCAGAAGCTAGAAAAATACTTCTTGCAGTAATGTTTTTCTAAGGACTGTATATTTAGCTGCTTAAATTGGTCTTAATGAAGACATATTAATGGTCACATACCTAACTATGTGAATTTATAACATGAGATCAAATGGCATTGGAAATCTTTCCCTCCAGGGAGCAATAATGTAGAGTAAGTAACTTCTGGGGGCAAAGACATTTTGACCTCAGACCGCAACATTTTTTTTAAATTAAAAGTTCATTTCCTAAGCAGTTCAATAGTGCTTTGAATTACTGTTGTGAATATTATCTTTTGGTTTCACTCTTTTTCAGTCTCTGCTTTCTATTCGTCAAGATGACAAAGTAATTTGCCCAAGAACCAAAGAAGTCTTCAACTTCTCACAAGCTGAGAAAGTCTACATCATGTAGGTCCGTAAAACACACGATGAAGTGCCGCTGGAATTTTGACACAGTGTATCTTGGCATACCCTGTAAAGGGGGGGGCCTTAATGTGTGGCAAAGAAGCAAAACCTGCCACCTTGGGGAGCAGACCTGTCGGTGGCATTATTGTTTCTTGCGACCAAAGATCAATGAGCAACAATAAACACTCTTGAAAAGGAGAAAAAAAAAAAAAAAAAAAAAAAAAAAAAAAAAAAAGAAGAGAGGAATTATGACGACTTAAGTTTGTACTTGAATAAAAAACACAAACAAATTTTGATTGTTAAGGTTTTGTAACATAAGGTCAAAAATTGGACTCTTCTCAAAGAAAAGTACTTTCATCTTCTAAAGGATAGCTTTCTTTAAAGATGGACACTTGCACTGGGGGAAAAGTTACAACAGATTTGAAATGAAATCCATTTTTCTTCCCTCTTTTTCACAATTGTCCAAGACCCTTTTGTTATCAAAGATCTCAGTACTACCAATGTGTTCTCCTTTAAGCTCCTCTTTGCCTTCTTTATGATCCTCTGGTGAAGTAATCCTGAACATGAATGATGTAACTTATTTCCATGGGAAGATATTTTTGATGTCTTTGACACAAGGTGGCTTCTCTGGAGGATCAAATAGGGACTGGTTTGAAGGAGTATAAGTCTTTTTCCAAACCCAAATATTTTAAGGAGGTTGCATAAGTATCAAGAAGAACTGAGAACATTTCAGGCAAAATCCAATGCTTGTTTAAATGTTCTTTTTCCAGTCTACCATAGTGTTAAAGTCCTTCTAAAGTTATTAGTTATGTGCATAGGGTTCAATATGAAATCATTAGTGCTACTGCCTTATTTCTTGCTTTGAGAATGTACTCACATGACAATGAGCTGGTATTCTTAAGTGTTGGGCAAAGTTTCTGAAGATGCCTTGCAGGATGATTACATAATTTTAGGGTCTAAATAGTATTCATTACTGAAACTAATAGTTCAATTTTAACAACTGCAGAACACATCCTTATGACTTTTCAAAAGAATTAAACCATTGTAGTTTAAACAAAACCATATTGTAGAGGTTTGTATTTAGCGCTTATTTTTGCATGTTGATGTTGATTAGCTAATAAAAGATTGTAAATGTAAGACATGTTAATAAAAATTGTTTTCCATTTCTTGATTATATAAAATTAGAAAGCTGTTTTGTGTTTAAATGTAAAAAGAATTAACTCTGTGGCCTCTCTTAAAAGGAGTGTAACTTCCAAGTGTTGGTTTTCAGTGTCCTGCAAAATTTAAAAGAAAAAGAAAACTAACACCACACACCCATACAAAAAAAACAAACCAAAAAACCCTAAAAATCCCCCAGCAAACCAAAAAAAAAAGCCACACAGCAATCATCAATGTTGTTCTTCAGAGCATTTCAGTTAAATATGTATTTTTGGTTTAAACTTTTCGTATATGAACAGTATACTCCAGGTTTTTTTGTGTCTCTTCCTAGAAGACTGCCTCATGTCCTAGACCCTTCCTGTTAATAAAATGTGGGTGATGTTAGGTGTGGGTTTTTCATGCTTTAAAGAATGCTAACAAAGCACAGATGAGGGACCACAACTTTTCATGTTCAACACTTAAAGGTCACAGATACTGCTAAACTGCTGGTACTAGCCGCTGTGAAACTGTAAATACATGGGATTTCCAGGGAGGTGTGTCTAAAAAGGTTCCATTTTCAGTAGGCATCAATTATTGATGCTTTAGAACAGGTGTGTCTGGACCACTGCAATGCTGCCAGCCTGCACTCACTGCTGGAAGAGAAGGGTCTGTTCTCTGGGCATTTTCTGAAGTGGCAGATTTAATGATTCCTTAGAACAAATGCAGAGTACCAAGAATAGGTGGAGGCAGATACTGAGAGAACTTGCATTAGTAACTGGAGTAATTTGCTTTTGGTTATGCAGTAACTGCTCTCTTCCTTTCTCCTGGGGTGAGAGTTGGGGCACCCTCAACTCAGAGGGGAGAGGATGTCACCCTGAGGAGCAGTGTTACTCAAACCAACAAGGAACAACACCTCCATTTCTTTGGGGCACTGTTTACAGCACCATTGCAGAAGGGCAAGCATAGCTTTGAGCATGGCAACCTCACTTGTCCCTACTTTACAGAAATTCATAAAAGGCCAAAGCAGGAGAGAAGCAGTAGATTTCTATTGGACCTGAGGCAATGTATGGTAAATGCATGACAATTGTAGGGCATGGAAATTGTTGCTTTTGCTTCTCTTAAATACCAGTTAGAGCTGTGGTTTCCTGAGACCAGCCTTTTTTGATTTCTGTGACCTAAACAGAGTGATGGAGAAACCCACACTCTCCAGACAGACCTAGTTTGGGATGGGAGGAGAACAGCTGTCCTACAAGGAGAGCCTCTGTTTATGGGAGCTGTGATTCCAGAGGGCCAGGTGCCAACATGAGGACTCAGTCCCTGGTGGTGTGTTACAAGGGGGTGTTCCAGAAGGAGCGTAGGGGAGCTTCAGCTGTTTGTTAGCTCTGATTGCTCACTTTGGCAATCTGCAGTCACCAAGCCGTTCTGACTGCAGCGAGGCCTGTGTGCCACAGGCCTCTGTAGCCTCCTGGCTGGCCCTTCTGACCTGCTGGGCTGCTCTCAGGCTTGCTCTGCCATGGCTTTGGAAGCCTCCAGAGTGTGAGGGTCAGAAATGGTGACAGGCACAGACTGCCTTGGTGCAGCTTGGAGCTCTGGTTTGCATTCCCTGGCTGCTCAGTGCAGCCTTGAACTCCCGATCCAACGGAGGTGTTGGTTCACAGCTCATCTCACAGGTGGCCCCAGACATCAAACAAGAGCAGCAGGTGACAGAGTAAGTATAAAGTATTTGAAATGGTAGAGGCTCTCCAGTAAAGCAAAGACTCTTTCCTCTCAAGATCTGGCTGAGCTGGAAATGAACAATATCCTTCATTGTGATGTTTTTTCAGTCTTGCCAAGCAATTTAACAAGGCTCTGGATTTTGCTTGCAGGGCTCCTGTTTGAAGGCAACAGTTTGTCCCAGTTGTGATCAGGACAGGTTCCTCTGATTTCCACAGTTACACCAAGGATGAGAATTGCCTTAACCTTCCCTTCTGTTTGTTGTGGTCCAAAGCTCTACTCTAAATGCTGAGGATTTTCCAGTCTTGTGGAAAGAGAGATACTGGTGACTTCACAGTGCTATGGGGGTTTTTTGTACCTGTTTCAGCTTCTATTATCTTCCAGGCTGAAAAGGGTTCAGGATGCTGAGGTCACAACATTTTGTCAGTAGGAAATAGCAAAGCTGATGCCAAACTCAGGCAAAGCATTTTCCTGCAAACTTAAAAGACTGATGAACTGGTAAGGGTTTGGGTTTTTTTCTTAATATAAGCATGGCCTTTCCTACTCAGTAATAAAATTTCTCCTTGGGAAAAAAAAAAGAATATATTATTTGAGACAGGAAGAATGATAAAATTACAGCTGGAAATCTGCCAAAAAGAAGTCTTTGAACATGCATAATGGACCACTATTTAGGAAGAAAAAGCCAAAAAGAATACTCTGACTTGCTTTTTTTCGGTCTCAGGTAGCCTGAGCAGAATGTGTTGGGAAGCACACTAAACACTTCTATTGAGGATGCTTTGAGACCCACACTGTGACAATGTGCACTGGGTCCTGTTGCACGATGGAGGTCACTTGATAAAACAAAAGGAGTATTTTAAACTTTTCCACCCTGCTTTTTCATGTTCCATAATGAGGTATTCTGAACACCAAATAAAGCCCAGCCCAGACCTACATGATTGTTGAGTCTGATCTTCATCTCATCCTTGAACAGATAAACTAGTTTCCAGTAGTTTCCTCTAGTCACTGAATCTATTCCTTGTTTGATGATGAGGGGGGTCAAATATTCACCAGGATCTCCCTGACATTATGTTTTTCCAAAGATTTGGTGTCCAGTTGGTTCTGCAACATGCATCAGCCACACTGAAAGGTAGCATTTTTCTTAATTCAGTCATTTATTTTAAAAGAATTTGCCCTGTTAGTTAAGCTCTTGGAAGTTTTCAGGAGCTCAGCTTTCTCTTTGTTTTAGAAGGAGATGTGGGATGGGCAGAGCAGGACAGTGGAATTCCTTGTCTCTTTCCTAGCACATCCTCTTAGAGCCAGGTAGGTTCTGTATGTAGAAGTATCTCTGGCACAATCAGGGGAAAAAATTTGCAATCAAGGCCAGCGAGAGGGAGCAAGAAGTTACAGTTCAGTTACTGTTGGATGTGAGGGCTGAAGATGTTTTTGGCACAGCAGCTGTAGAGCCAACACAAAGTGGTTCTACCTTACATCTGGCTTTTAGGAGAAGTTGTGTGAGAACTAGGCATTAAAAAAAAAATCCTAAGAGATGTAGTCCTGATCTCAGTTTGAACTGAAGCTCTAAAACTCTATATGGGGGTTCCTAACATGAAAAATAAAATTAGTCTTCATTGCTAGCTATCAACAAGTTGATTTCACTGAGGAGCTCAGCTGTGAATCAGTTATTTTTGACTACACCATACAATCCTGCTATTTGATCATGTTACAATTACCAGAGATTTGTATCCTAAGCCAGAGGAAATCAGCTGTAGGATAAGTAGCACCAGAAGAAGAATAGGAAATAGCAGAACAAGAAGAAACAGAAAGGGCTGCTGAACAAGAAAAGCTGTTTGGTTTGATTCATTAAAAATGAAATCAAGCATCAGGATAGAGCTAAGAAATGTTATCAGCTAGTTACCTTCCAAAGAGATTAAAATAACTGAAGCTTTTAAAGGTGAAAGAAGAAAAAATTAATATGGAAGTACTGTGTGATAGAGATCCAGACTTCGTTACAAAACTGCACCCAGCACCTTGCTGTTTGCTCCTAATAAAGATAGGAATGCGCGACATTGGTGGGCGGCGTGGAGAGGGAGACGCACTGAGGAAACCAGAAATAACTTAGCAACGTGGAAGTGAAAAAAATTGTGCCTGTTATAGGAACCAAGTGATCAGTCTCCTGGGATTGTTAATTGTTCAGCTCTAGTGGAAAGAAGCTGCTCTAGTATCCAGTCTGGGAATCGTATCACGTAAGAATCAGTTTGGTTTGGGTTGGAAGCGACCTTGCAAATCGTCTCATTCCAACCCCCTCCCATGAGCAGGGACACCTTCCACTATCCCAGGGTGCTCCAAGCCCCATCCAATCTGGCCTTGGATACTGCCAGGGATGGGGCAGCCACAGCTTCTCTGGGCACCCTGTGCCAGGGCCTCACCACCCTCACCCTAAAGAATTTCTTCCCTATATGCCATCTAACCCTGCCCTCTGCTGGTTTGAAGCCACTGTCCCTAGTCCTGTCACTCCATGGCCTTGTCAAAAGTCCCTCTCCAGCTTCCTTGCAACCCTGTTAGGTTCCAGAATGTGCTGCAAGGTCTCCCCAAAGCCTTCTCCAGGCAGGACACCCCCAGCTCTCTCAGCCTGTCTCCACAGCAGAGGGGCTCCAGCCCTCTGATCACCTTTGTGGCCTCCTCTGGACTTGCTCCAGCAGGTTCAGGTCCTTCTGATGTTGGGGCTGCAGAGGGGTCTGGTGCTGCTGTGCTGGAAGCTGGAGCACAGTCCTGGGTGTTCAGGTCATTATCTCTTGCACTGCAGCTGGAGCAGAAAAATCACGGAGCTGTTCAGTTTCCCAAACTAAAATGGAAGACTAAAGCTGGTCTAGTGGGGGATAACATCTGTACCTACTCCCTTGACATTACTTCCTATCCCATAAGATTAAATTTTATGTTGTGCATTTAAGGAAATAGTTATACCTACCCCACAGAGCAGAGGAGCAAATTTTCCCAGGGAGATCATCTGCATTCCCAGGACTTTTTCCTGACAGAGCCAGAAGGAAGGATGAGGAGAAAAAGATTATAAGGTCTATTCACTTCAGGACAAAAAGATCTTTAACTAACTTAAATATTTTGTTCCCCACCCATGGAGATTAAGCAGGATCATATAGACAAATTCCCCAAAAGGAAATAAACAGATAATAAACCAGTAGACAATTTCCTTTTCTTTCTTTGCAAACCACAGCAAGACAAATTGCTCAGAAGAGCCAGGAGCAGAGCTGTGGGAAGTTCTTCAGGGTGTCCGTGCATGCCCCTTATGGAGATGTCTCCTCTTTAAAGTAGCAGCTTTAGGGATACAAACCAGAGAAATATTTTATTAAATACTGGAGGGGTCAGGGGGAAATTGATCTTAGAAAAGCTCAAGTTGCCCTGGGTGCAGTCATTAAGGAAAACCTTGTATTAATTCCTGCCAGGAAAGAGCATCATCCTGGCATTGTGCTGTAATGCCCAGATAACGCCTCCACTGGAACCAGCTCTGTGCCCTGCTGGCAGAACTGCTCTGGGGCAGCAGAAACCCAACAGGCAGGGTTTGAACCCCTGGCTGCTTGTTGCTGGCCCCCCTTCTTTTGAGGTGGCTCCTTGGTGGAAGCTGTTTTAATCAGGGATGTGGGGGAAGAGGCTTTCTCCACGAGGATCACGGCACGATTTTCTATTTTAAAGTGTGCATGCTCAGGTCACGCTCTCATTGTCCTGCTTCTCCGTGCACAGGAGCTCATGAAATGATTTGTTCCTATTTGTGGCCATAATGTTTTGTTCCTATTTAAGGCCATCAGTTTACAGGGCTGACTTCCACCATAGGAAATGCAGAAGAACTGAGGCTGGGTGGTGGGGGATGCGCCAGGAGAGCATCTCTATGGGCAGCTGCTGGAGCCAGGGAAGCAGCAGCATCATCTTGTGCTGTCTGTGCCAGCTGCAGACACCCGAGCAGAATGGAGAGGTCTGCTACGGAGGGGAGGGTAACCCCCAGCTCCGATCAGCTGAGTCCAGGGTCACATTCCTATCTCAGGAGTATTACAGCCTGCTTCCTGGCTCTTTCCTGGAGTCAGCATGAGGCTTCAGCCAAACAGGCTTGGAGTCTGTAAATGGATCTTGCCCTCAGGGCATTTGCAACTTGCCCATCCTCTGGATACAGAAGGTGCCTGGAGCAGCTGCGCTGCCAGCCTTTGTGTGTGGGCGCTGAGACACAGCCAGCTGCAGGAGGAACAACCCTGGAATGGGACAAATGCCACCGAGTGAGTGATCCTATCTTGTTAGACGGTCAGACAGGGAAGAACAGATGAGAATTGATGTTGCTGATGCAAATCTGCTGGCTTTTCTTTTCCAGCAGCACTTTGCAAATGTTGATCTCAGATATACATACCCTCTGATGATCCAGGCTTTGTGGCATCTGTTTTCTTTGAATGTCACTGTCGCATCCATTGCCAGCTATCTGGCTTCAGTGCTGCTTTATCCTACTTCAAAAAACAGTGAATAAACAGGGTTATAGGACAGCTAATGATTCAGTTTAATACCAGGTACAGAGAAAAGCCCAGAGGCTACAGCTGAATTGTTGTTTTGCTCTTTCAGTGAGTAACAGACCTTCTTTGACACACCCAAATTTTATAATAATTGGAAAGAATGTCACCTGCCCTCTTAAGAGAGAAATTATCCTACCCTCGGCCAAAACATACTCCCTGTGTCTCTGGAACCTTCTTCAGAGGAGGTAAAATTAAGAATTCCTCACTGAAGTAAGATTAGCAGCTGCCACATCCAGAAATACCTCCTTTATTCTAAACCAATTAGCAAAGGATAATGACTGGTTGCTTTGCACTGGGAAGCCATAAATAACATCACCTGTGATCTCTGCATTTGGGGGTGTGAGATGCTGGAGTAAATTTTTATCTGAATAAAGTGTTTGGCTTAATTCTTTCCCTCCACATCTTGTATTTCCTGGAAAACCATGGAAAGAAATCATAGTGCTGGTGCCAGTTCTTGTCTTGGCCGAAGAAGCCAAGAATCTTTGGGCCAGTGAACCCAACACTGAAACTCTGGGTGGCTATTTAAAGAATATTATTTCAAAATAACACCTCAAGGTAGAGGTGAAAATCATGCTCAGGGGAAGAGATACTAAAAGATCTGGGCTAAAACATGAAGTCTCATAGAACAAGTTTCTGGAATGTTCTAAAACTTTTTGCAAATCCCATTAAATACACCAGTATAGATCAGTTCTGTTTAAATACCAAAGATTAAAAATGCAACCTCACAGCTCCATCTGCTCCAAGCAGTTAGGGGGGCTAACCATTAGAGGAGCCTCCCTATCACCCTTCTCTGTCCTTAGGTAATTGAGTCTTGAAATTTGGTACATTCTTGAAGACTTCCAGTAGTTACTTTTAAATCAAAGATGCTTCAAAGAGACACAATATCCTTTTTCTTACACTCTATTTGCAAAACACTCTCCCTCTGTGCTGTCCCCTCTCCAGGACCCACTGACAACTCCACAGCACGAGTAGCCAGGGTCCTGCTTTAACAGTTACTGTCTCAGTCACCAGGATTTTCATGTCCTGCCATCTCCGTTTTATGTAAAAAGTCTTCTCTGTAATGTAATGCCTTCCAAAAGAGCCAGTGGCAACAGATCTTCTGTGTTCTGATTTTGGATGTCGAGTCTCAAAACTATTTACAATCCAGGGCTGTTTGGTTCAAGCACATCTGTCAGAAAAACATCATCATGACACAGAGAATCTGTTTCCTCACTGGTAAAATATGTGCCTGGTTTCCAGTTTGAATTCATCTTTTGTTCCTTGTGTTTTTCACTGCTATACTCAGAATCATTTAACGTGATATTTTTCCCTGAAGATAATTTTATTTTATGAACAAGTTACCTCGCAATAATCAAAACTGATTTAAATCTTCACTAGTAGGCACTATTGCAACTATTTCTTTTCTGCTGTTTGCTCTTGTACCTTTCCTATAAGTCACAGAATTTTTTTTAAGAACTTTATAAAATGCATATTATTTTTGTATTTGCTGTGCTGTTTACAAATTTTACAGAGCTTAAACTACTTAGTGCTTTTGTTATTGCTCTGAAACTGTTTAACCCTGCTGTTCCCACAGTGTGATTCCGTATAATAGAGACATTTGAAATTTGCTGATGGTTCTGAAATAGCAAGAACTGCTGCTTTTCTATGCAGCAAATGCAGAATATGGATTATTGTTAAAATATTCCTGTGCAGTTCAAGATCTGTGATATTTTTGAAGAGGCAATGCAGTGTATTTCTGCACCAGATAAATTTTGTTCCCTAGGGTTTTTATTGCACCATTTAAAACAGAGTCCAAGCAGTGATAGAAGCACTTGGAGATGAGAGAAACCATACTGATTGCAAATAATTTGGATTCCTTGTTTGCAGTAAGTAAAGTTACACTGTGTTTGACACATGTAAGGGAATCTCTCAGCACTTCCATCATTTCCCCTGGAGCCACTTTAACCAACATGTGCTTATGGTGCCCAGGGCAGTGTTTTGGCAGCTCCATTGTGATTTTAGTTCACCACCACTGGCCTTTCAGGGGAGAGTCAGTTCTCTGACAGGAACAGGTTTTAAAGTTACAATAAGGAAGGAAAAGAATTTTTTCAGCATCTTTTTTGATGCAATCAAACTTTTTTCATTGATTTCTTAACAAGCTCCAATATCTTCCATACTGATTTTTTAATTGGATTTAGAGTTTGGGGAGGAGGGGGTATTTTTGGGGGGCGTTGAGGTTGATTTTATTTCTTTTAGATTTTTTTTTGTGTGTGTGTGCGTGTGTATGTTTAGAAAAAAGGCAGTGTACCACTAGACACTTTCAATGTTTCTGTATTTTTCTGTTTCTATATTTTGGTTTACTCGATTCCTTTCCCTCTACAAGCACAGCCATTCTTCTTGGAAAATGCCCTCACCTTCAGTGCTTTCTCAGAGATGTGTTCTCTTTAAAACTGTCATTAAAATTATTTTCTATGATGTGATACTCAGGAATGCTTTGTTCAAACAAAATCTCTTCTTTGCCTATTTTACTGTGATACTGTGATTATGTTTAAAGGTACGGATCTGTTTCAAGACTTATTCCAAATTGGAAACATTGTGGCTTTGCACAGGGATGGAAAATGCAACAGAATATGGGAAAAAGGGCTGTGAGTGGGGTTCTTAAGAGACATTTTATATATATATATGTATGTGTGTGTGTGTGTGTACAGATGAATATAACGTGCCACATTTAAATATCTGTCACATGTGGCCTTGACAGTGCTGCGTTAATGGCCGGACTTGATGATCTTGGGGATCCTTTCCAATATAAATGATTCCATGACTTTCCCAGGTGACCCCTAAGGTTTTGGACCTGGCACATCCCCCCCATTGCCACAGGCCGCTGCTACAAAGCCTGTAAGCTCAAACCCTACAGTTTAAAAACAAAATAAAATCTCTTGCTGACAGTGAAAACGATTCGTAGCTGATGCTGAAAACATCGAGCAGGATTTCCAAGGCGAGGCTTTTCCCCAGGAAGAGCTGTCTCAGCCCCAGCCTTTCCTGGCTGGACGGGCTACAGGTGTTCCTGCATTGCCACCTGCTGGGGGCTGCGCCCAGGGCAGCGCCCGACCCTGCAGGGAGACGGGGACACGGGGACACCGGGACACGGGGACACGGGGACACCGGGACACCCCGCACCTCGCAGCCCCTCCCGCAGGGGCCCCGTCTCCAGTGGTCCCCCCGCGTGTGGCTTTACACGGACAGAAATGCCCCGGGCTGCTCCTGGAGGGGGAAATAGAGTTCATGGCGTGTGTAATTCACTAGACACAATTAAAGTGGTGAAGAGCGACAAAGTTCAGAGCCTTATAATGTCAATTTTTACTCTTATCTGCAAAATAAACGCATCTTAAAATGCTTCTGTATAAATTTCATTTTTATTCTCATTTGAAAATGTACTTATCTGAAAAGTACATTTCTCATAGCTCTGTGAGCTTAACTAATATTATAATTTTTTTCCATAAAAAGCTTTAGGGGTTTTGGTTGTTTTTGTTTGCTTGGGTGTTTTTTTGTTTTTTTTTTAATTAAATAAATAAAATACTTCCTAAATAGATGTAGAACTCTTTCCCTCAGCAGCCAGGAGGCCGCATCTCTCAGGGGCTGTGCCTCTCGTGGCCGTGCAGCAATGTGGTGACAAAGGCAATGACAGAGCATTTTCTGTGATTTCAGCTGAGGAGGCTCTCACAGTCACCCAGCTAAGGCCAGTGTGGCAGTGCAGTTTCCTGTCCCTATAGATATACCTTGTCCACGTGAAACTACTGACTGCCAGTTTTGTTTACATTTCAAAAAAATAAGCCCCATACTTCACTAGAATTCAGGTTCCATGACTTGCAGCAGAACTGGATGTCAAGGATATCAAGAGAACTTTTTGAGCAGTTTACTGAGCAATGTTCACCACAAATACTGCTTTTTCGGTATTTGATATAGTTTTACCACTATGACTTGTGCAAAGAGGGAAGGCAGGAATGATTCATTCAGGAGGCCTTTTAGCATTCAGGTGAGACAAACAAACACAGAATAGGGGTGGCTGCATGAGCTACACCCTGAGGTCACCCTGTAGGAGGTGCTGCTGCTCAAAAGATGGGATTGTATGTGCTGGCTGTAGCTATAAGGCTCATTCCAAGCTGTACAGAAGTTCAATTGCCTAAAAAGCTGTGAAACATTTAGGAATCCTAGTAGTGCAAAATATAAAAGAATGTTGGTCAGTGGAACTGTCGTGATGCACTTGCTGCAGAAACTAAGCACATCCAAAGGGGTCCAAATACATGAAATATAAATAAATATTTTCCCACTCAGGTGGGAACTCTGCACCAACTCAGGTACTGAGCCACAGAAGTGTAACACACTTCCTTAAAAGCATAAACAAGTAGCCACAGACATTTCACAAGACTTGCTACCTCCTGCTTTTCAAGACATTTTCTTCTTCCTTTTAGTTATACTTCAACATTTCCTTCTCTCTCAAACTGTAGTCTTTGCACTCTATTTTTGTCCCAACTGCCTCGTAATCTCCTCAAGCCAGAGACTTTCCTCCTGCCTGCAAAAGGTGACCTGTATAAATAATCTCTTCATAGAGACAAGGCATTCTTTTAGCATAACAGTAAAAGAAACTCCCTGGAAAAGCCCATTTTGATCCCCGAGGCTTTCTTACTCACTGCAAGTAGAAGATGATGGAAATGCCAAACAGGGCTGAGTGCTGAGAGCAGGCTCGTTGGGGCACTGTCCTGGAGCTGGGGGGATGCAGTGGATTTGGATGACGGCTGAGGACTCGCTCCTGTGAGCGAGTGATTGCAGTGTCACTGTGGGTCCAAGCTGCCCCGTGTGTGGAATCTGCAATGGGAATCCCCAGAGCACACAGTGCTTGTGCAGGGTGTGCCAAGGCTGCAGCACAGGGACCCGGCACCCATCCCTGTCTGAAACGGCGACAGCAGCTCCTCATGGGGAATGGACCTCGCTGCCCTTTAACTGGAGGCAGCACTGCAGCTTTTAGCAGCTTCAGAGCAGTTCTCTCCTTTTCACATCCATGGGAGAACAGAAAAAAGGAATTAATTTGGGTATCTGAGCCACAGCTCCGTGCAATCTCATTTGGAGAAGCCAGCTTGGAATTGCAGCTCTAGTAAAATCAAAGGATGGCTTTCCAAGGATGGGACAGCTCAGGCACTGAAGGAGCTTCTAAACAGTACCCTCAGTGAGTCAATGTGACACCCAAACCAGTCTCTTCAGGTTGTTTAAGAAATTTCTGCTAACACCAAATGTTTGAAAGCAGTATTTACACACGCAGGAAAGTGTAATTTCTGTCCCTGTATGATTTAGCATCAGAGGGTCTCCATGCAGAATTTGGGCTGGATTCCCTCTTTTGGTAGCCTTGGGGGGGGTGTGTGTGTCTTCTTTTCCTCTGCAGTCTCCTTTTCTACATGTTAACAACCTTCAAGCTGCTCCTTTTCTGCACCATCTGATCCGAGTTCTGCCTTAAAGGCTGGTATCCCCCTGACCCCCACAGACACCCCTGTGCAGTGCAGTGGGGTGTGCCTTGGTCTTTTCTGGGTGTATTCATGTAGAAATGTTAACTCCTGGTGTGGATATATAATGCCTGACACAGAAAAATGCTCAGTAAGCTCCAGTTTGAGTCTGCACAGATATTCCAGTGAAGAAAAAACAATTTACCCTCATTGGTACTAATCAAGTATGTCCACATTGGTGTGCAGTTTCAGGAATTGCTATAGGATCATTTTTTTAAATTATTCTAGACATGAATACAAGCTATGTGTAGGAAGGTGCTCCTTGATTTGTGATGGTTCTCCTACAGCTATTGTTGCTCCATCCAACTCACCAGTGGATATTTAATTAGCAATCAAGGCCACACAGAGCAGGTTCATTCATCTCCTCCTATGACAAAATTATAAAATGTTACAGTAGGCTGAAGTGTTGTCACAGTCACTATTTCACGTAATTAGAGGAGGTCACCAAATACCTTTGGCCTTGCATTATTGATGGTTTAACAAATAGGCTATTTCCCCTTTGAGAACATCTGTTTAAATATAGTCTTTACTCCTTACAAGGTAGTTCAGAGCTTTGAAATATCTGTCAACCTTTTGCTCAACTCAGACTGGTGGTTCAGCATCTATTCAGCTCACATAGAAGGTCATTTCCTTCACAACCCAATTGGCACAAACTCTGTGACAATTTAATATAAGTGTTTATCGTGTTTCTGTATCTTCAGACCTGAAACAAAAGTTACTTTAACTCCCAATTAATTTTAGGGAAGACTTTCTTTGCCTAAACTCCATTTTGGCAGGGAAAAAAATCCTTTTTAATTTCATGTCATTAAGCTGAATACAGCTATCTTGAAAGTTATGGGGGTTTTCTTTTTGACTGACATTCTCCTTAATTGCAAAGCTGGAAAACAACCCTTGGCAGAGAATCATCTAGTATAATGGAGGAACTGTCTCCTACTGAGATTCTTCTTTTATAAAAAAAATAAACCAGATAATTTAGTATTGCACAAAATCTGAAATAATCCTTCCTAGAGGCATCAGTTTGACCTTTTAAATTTGTGATAGAACAAATGGTTCTTTAATGTAAGAACAACCAGACCCAAATCATTGTCAGTGGACAAAATTCTGGAGTTTTTCTTTGCCTATGTGTTTGGCCAAAGGTACTGGACCAACTGAAGATGACCTCTGGATGGACCAGCTGGTCCTGTCTGGTGATACCTTCCTGCAGGAGAACATCCCCATTGCAAATGCCTCCTGCCAACAATGACAGTGTTGGGTACTCTGGAGAGGTGGTGGACAGGACAGAGTTTCTGGAAGAATCTGTGCTCATGCAAGGTGTCACTCACCTCAGAGCACTCACAAAGTGTCACCACGTTGCTCCTGCTGATATCTCAGTACAGATGTAAGAAATGCAACTTCTTGATTCAACAATCCACATAACATGAAGCTACAGACCCAGGCTTTGCTGAAATCAGGTGTAAACAAAAAAAACCCAACACATTGAACTCTGAGGCTCTGGAGAGACATCAGCTGGTGTTCAGCTCTGCCTCTGCACTCCACAGTGCTCTGTGTTCGCTTCCATGGAACAGCCCAGACCAGCTGGGGAAAATCAATGCAGCTGCAGAGGTTTGTGACTTCTACAGCTGAATGAATTTTTCAGCATTCAGGCTCTCTTTAGCCTTTTATCAGGCTGGTACAGATGAAGAGAGCATGGAAGTGATTGAATGGTGGATGTCTGCCATGTTCATTAAACAGTAGAGGGGAAAAGGAGACTTGGTGACTTAAGCCAACACAATTTTATATAATTGTCTTTGATTTTAATAAATAAATAGCCTGGCTCTCACTGGGATTTGCCTAAGGGACTATTATGAATGACTTACACAACTCAGCACTCATTCATTCATTCATCAACTGATTCTTTCCAAAACCATATGGCTCCTTGCAGGGATTTCTTTAAACATTATGCAAAAGTATGAAATCAGTGCCTTTGTAGATGGTAAGTCTGTTGCTTGAGGCTCATTTTGAAATTCCATTTCGAGATAGCACAGCAATGCTCCTTTTGCAAGTCATATCCTAACAGAAAGCAGTTGTTCTGGCACTTTCAATCAAATGAAGAAAAGAAATAGCTATAAACAGTGAAAGAGTAAACTGATATAAACTTTAAAGATGAGCTGTGCCACTCTGCATGACTTTCACATGGAAATACACTGTGCTTGATGGAAGGCAATGGGGAAAGTATAAATATTATTAAAAAGTAGGATGTCATTGGTTTCATGCATTGAGTCAGAAATAGCAGAGCCACTGAAAAATGCATGTATTCATTTACTGCAGTAAATCTGGTTGATGACGTGAGTCCATTTCTAGTGAAAATTGTTCAATGCCATCTTTTCCGATCACAGGAGGCAGCAGACACAGCTGCAACACCAATCATTTCCAACACGTGTCTTAACTGTGGGTTAATGGAAACACCTGTCAATTAGCCGACAACATCTTCAAACGGGGAACAGATAGTTTAGATGTCTTCCTTCTTCAGGATGTTCAAAGCGGACCCCTGCAAGGTCTTGTTTATTCCCAGTGGCTCAGCAGCACTTTCAGAGTTGGGGGACTGCAGAGCGCTTGTGATTGAGCAGGCAGAACTGCAGGCAGCGGATCCAGTCTCTCCATGTCCCACAGCTGAACCAGACCCGTGGGGATAGCGCCCAAGGACGCTTCGGTGGCGGTGCAGCAGCGGCCAGGCTTGGGCCCCTCATGACAAGAAGGAGCCTGAGGTGCTGGAGCCTGTCCGGAGCTGGGGCAGGGTCTGGAGCACAGGTGCTGTGAGGAGCAGCTGGGGGGGCTCAGCCTGGAGGAGGCTCGGGGGGCCTATGGCTCTCTGCAATTCCCTGTCGAGAGGTGGTGGCCGGGAGGGGATAGGGCTCCGCTCCCAAGCAAACAGCGACAGGACGAAGGGACAGTTTTAAGGCGCGCCAGAGGAGGACTAGGTTGGACAATAGGAGGAATTTTTCACAGAAAGGGTGATTGGACCTNGGGGGGGGAGGAAGGTACCACCCGCCAGGGGGCGGGGGGAGCAGCACCCAAAGGGGCGGGGCTCACACAGGGGGCGTGGCCTCCACTGAAGGAGGGGCGTGTCACAACAAACGACGGGCGGGTATTCAGTGTGGGCGTGGCTTCACACGGGCGTGCGCACTTGTGGGGCGTGGCCCACGCTGAGGGGCGGGGCTCCTCTGAGGGCCGGAACATGGCGCCGCCCAGTCGCGACCGGGCCCGCCGGTGTTGGTGGCTCCCGGCCGGGGCTCCCT
>WAAG01015330.1:0-20641 GCA_013390105.1 Tichodroma muraria | reverse complement strand
ATAACACTCCGGCACTCACTGTAATTCAGCCGTGGCCATTATGAATCAAATATATCCCTCCAGGCCATGCATTTACCCCAGAGATGGAGTTGGCCTGCAGTTGCTGGAGCTGTGTTAGTCTGAATATATCAGGCTTACATGGGGGAGTGAAAATATAAGTAGTTTTGCATGCAAAAGCCTAAATAAAAGAAAAAAATCTTCAGGTTGCAAGTCCTCGGTTGATTTCTTCTTATTTTTCCCCCTTTTTCGGGTGTCCTGGCTCATGATCAAATTGTGAAATGAAAGAACACTATCTTCCATCTGAATCCCAAGCCGTCAAAACTTACCAAAAATCATTCAGGACTAGGTAGCTAGCCAAGAGTGCACCTAAGCTCATTGTAAATCCCAAAGACAAGCTTAAATTTTACTAATTTCTATGGAATTTAATCACAGACTTAAATAAAAATCAAGCACATGATTAGGAGCTTTCATTAGTCATTTTCATGAGACGGATCATTAAAATTAAGTATAGTTTTCAGTCTCTAATGAAGAGAAAAAATAAAATGTCTAATTTTATCTGAATAGTTCCAACTATATACATGGGTTTCTGTGGTATTTCAGCCAAGGTGAATGTGAAAGTTTTCTGAATAGGACTCCACCATCTTTTTCAATTTTGGGACTGAAGATAAGACACAGTACCTCTTAGTGGAACTCTGAGCAATTCCTGATTCCCATCCCATTAGTTGGATGGGTTCACAGAAATGCAAATGTTGTGTTCCATGGGAAATTCTTTAAACTACAGTTCTTGTAATTTTTAATGCACAAAAAAATACTTGTTCAGGCAGCTTCCTCATTTCAATCTTACCCTTTTCTCATCTATTAACACTCACAATCTCAAGGTGTCTGGATCACCTGTTCTGCTTAAGTCATGTAAGACAACTTTGGAACCAGTTGCTGTGGCAGTGAATGTGGATATTCGTGATGAAAGCTCAGTGTTAAAGCTGAGATGTTTTATTCATATCCTCAGAGACAATCATGAAACAAGTGGAGCAACCCTGAAAAATAATTATTGTCAGTTTACATTGTATTCAGTTAAATTCATTGTTACTACAATTATTATTATCACCTCTGCTACTATGACTAGTGCTGTTACTGCTACTGATGACAATGATCATAATGAAAATTTTTAAAAATTGAGCTTTTAGATATAAACTCTAATCTAAAACTGCAATAAGGTCAACAGGCACCGGCAGATTGCCCAGAGAAGCTGTGGCTGTCCCATCCCTGGAAGTGTTAAAGGCCAGGTTGGACAGGACTTAGAGCAGCCTGGAATGGTGGAAGGTGTCCCTGCCCATGGCAGGGGCTGGAATGAGATAAGTTTTTAGGTCCCTTCCAACCCAAACCATTCTGTGATTCAAGAGTTAGAGAAATTAAGAATTAATGGAAAAAACCATATGAAGATCAACCTAATAAGACGTTAAAAGGTAGGGGTAGGGTATATATAGTCTTTAATCAGTACAATAGCTAACAACAAATAATGAGTTTAGAGACCTAAAATTCAGTTCTGTAAACAGTCAAGCAAAACCCACATCAATACATCTCACATATTTTAAGATGTTGAGTTGAATCAAACATTTTTTATTAGATCTGGATGAAACCTAGTATTATATTCCTGGTATGCCTTTCTAAAACCTACACAGAAAGGGCATTAGACATGAAAAAAGTCCTTGAAGTAGAACTGTCAGTTCCACTGTTATAAACTGTGCTTTTTCTGAGACCATCCAGGCTTTGGCCAGCAACGAGATTTTTTCATCACGAAGGAGCTCACATTCAGTTAGCAACATGTCTGCATTTCCCCATATGGTTCCTTCCAAGGTGTTGTGTCATATACAATGATGTCACATTCTAGAGGAAGAAGGAGAAAGGGCCTCAAGCTGTTTTATTCTTTTTTTTAAAGCTTCACCGATTATGTGGTCGCTTTAAGCAGCCTGCTCATCTCTAGCGTGCAGTTGGTTATCTGCTCTCCTTAATTTGATCTTGCACGTATTCACACAGCCTTAAAAGAAAATGAACAGCATTTCTTACCAGAGATCCAGTGATTATCTACCCACATTTTCAGTCCAATGTATTTCCACTGGCTTCTGAAGTGTGAGATTTTAAACGGTGCAGTGTAAGGGTTTACATCTTTATCCAAGCTGCTATATTTACATGCCTCGTAAACCTGTGGTGCTTAAGGCTTTCGGCAGCACTGCTTTGATTTCATTTGTGGTTTTATAATTATTGTTTTATTCTCAGGCATATTATTCTTGGAGCGCCAGCTTTGTAATGTAATGGGAATGTCCAGGAACATCCTTTGTTCTCTCAGTAAAACTACTTACACATAAATGTGTGAGTCCCACACGTGGCTTACACAGGCCATTTCCTGAGAATTTTTTTTTTGTTTGTTTTAATGTATAAAAGATTTAATTTTATTCTTAGTTCTTATTCATTCCTTTTATTTTATTCTTAGTTCTTGTTCATGCACCTCTGCAGTAACAAAATACCTCTAAATTTTTCACCATGAGCTAATTTCACAGAATTGTGGAATGGTTTGAGTTGAAAGGGACTTTAAGACCTTAAAGTCCTTAAAACTCATCTCGTTCCATCCCCCTGCAATGAAACATTTCTTATTCAATGCTCGAAAATACCCTAAAAAATTCTTTTTGGAGAGGCAAAGAGGAATCTTTTTGGTGGGAGAATTCAACACGTTTTGAAATCAAGCACAATTAAGTTTGTCATTAATTAATATTAAGCATAGATTGTTCCATGTCACGTGAAATATTCCAGGTTTCTTTTCCTGGAAAAGTTATAGGTTCCATTTACACAGAAGCACTACTAGAAATAGATGTACTGCCATCTAACTGGCGGTTTCAGCAAGAGGACTACTGGTCAAACCAACCTTGGGATCTTCAGGTCCTCCTTCTGTTGTGTACTTTCAGGAAAGTGATTTTAAACCCCGTGATTTCTTTTGCCGTGATTAGCTCTGCATAAGCCACATCTCTGTGCAATTTAACAGAACTCTGAAACAGGATGGGTTGGAGTCATGGTGCTGAGGTCTGTATTGCAGGGCTACAGGCAGTCTGACTGTCTCTATTCCCCTAGGAAATTAAAGGAGAAAAGAGATGGTATCTGGGCTCAATACAGATAATCCTTAAATTCTTATCAAGTAAACTTGTTCTAAATGTGACATTTTTTATTAAAGATAGGAAATTTTTCATGCTAGCTGATTAGGAGATATTTTCACTGCAGAGGTCTATGGTATGGACAGCTGAACACTATCTCTTGCAGGTTTTTATACACATGATTACCAACACACATTTTTCATAATTCATTTATTACAATGACAGGATCTTGTTAACTAAAAGAAATGAATTTACTGTTTAGACATATGTTAACCTCCAGGTGTGCAAGCTTTTCTACAAGGATAGCTGCATGAATTCACCTGGGATACAAACTGCATGGACTATTTGGGTACTATTTATATCATTGGATATATTGGTTGAAAAAGAGGATACAACATGACTACACACCATCAGTAGGAATGGAGATCAAATTGTGCATATAGCGCATGGGATCAAAGCAAAAGTGTATATTTTATGTTTGTGGTGTAAATACTGATGTGCAGACAAAAGGGTTAGATCAAGAACAATCACAGTTTATTTATTTCTTGTGTAATAAATCCACATGATCCAACAATCCACATGAGATATTCTTTGCTTAAGACAAACCACGACAGACCTTCTTGGGGCTTGGAGGGTCTGAGACAACAACAGATTTGATTCTAATGTGCAAGATCGAATTCATGACTTATTGCTCTTTAGCTCTTAATTGTCAGGCTGTAAGAGATATGAGACAGGAGGAGCTGCCACACAGCATGTCAGAGCCAAAGCAGCACCAAGCATCTCTTCAGGAAGTATCCAAGGATAATATAGGTATAAAAGATTCATCACAAAAGTACATTCTCCACTTGCATCTCCTGTATCCTTAGCATCCAACCCCCCAGCATTTATGACCACATTAAACTCCATTCCTGCTCTTTGTCAGCTTATTCTTAGTTAGACCATACCTGGAGTCCTGTCTCCAGCTCTGGGATCCCCAGCACAGGAAGGACATGGAGCTGCTCGAGTGAGTCCAGAGGAGGCCACTGAGATGATCAGGGGGGTGAAGCAGCTCTGCTGTGGAGATAGACTGGGACAATTGCAGTCCAGACAGATTGTTCAGCCTGGAAAAGAGAAGGCTTGGGATGACCTAATTGTAGCCTTCCAGTGCCTGAAGGGAACCTACAAGAAAGATGAGGGAAGACATTTTACAAGGGCCTTGGGTGATAAGATGAGGGGGAACAACTTCAAACTGACACAGAGTAAGTTTAGATGGGATATTAGGAAGAAATTTTTCCCTGTGAAGCTGGTGAAGCCCTGGCACAGGGTGCCAAGAGAATTTGTGGCTGCCCCGTCCCTGGAAGTGTCCAAGGCCAGGTTGGACAGGACTTGGAGCAACCTGGGATGGTGGAAGGTGTCTCTGCCCATGGCAGGGGGTTGGAATGAGATGATCTTTAAGCTCCTTTCCAACCCAACCATTCCATGATTTCATGATCTGCATGACTTCATTAATGGCATTTGTTACTTGACCGGGATGAGATGTACCTGGTCAAAGGTAAACATTTCAGTTGGCCAGACATTTGTACCTTAAAATTGTGTGTTTCTCTCTGTTTCATATTAAGGGATCCCAATAACTAAATGAGGTGTAACCGTCTGTATTGTAGATATCTTAGGATCAATAAAATAAGCTTCAAACTCAAGGTCTCTTCAGTTTTGTTAAAATCGTGTCACAAGTACCCTCATTTTCCAGAAATGCCTATAGATTTTGAAAGCCGCCTCTGCTGAATGCCAATCTCAGACCAAGGACTACTGGATGAGGTAACTTAGTCTGTTGCTCTTCCAAGAAAAATCAAATGTACCTCAGTAATTCCTGGCTGACATTAATTTAATTTATCTTTAAAAATATGAACTACTGAAGACTGCAACCTTTTCAGGTTTTACTAAAAGATTTTTCTCAACATCTAGCCACAACTGGGCTTTAGTGCCTAATCTCATGCTCATAATATGAAGCAGAAAACTGAAGTATATTTTTTTACTCAGAAGCAGTAATTTTTTTGGTAGTAATTGTCAGAGGAAAAGAAAAAGCATCATAACTCCACAACATACCTATATTAACCATACTTTCCTGGGGAAAAAAATAGTCTTCATTTTAATCTTCTAATTAGTATAACCAAAAATTACAAAATAAACCTTGAAACGCATAATCAGACAGGTTGTGGAGACTTATAAGGGAGATCTAGCTTCTTTTGCAGATTAGTGAACTCATTTTCAAAATCTTTAACACGTGTTCACTTCTAACATTTATTGTCTGTGTTCTCTTTATATTCAGTTGATACTCATGAATCAGCATTGCTGCAAAGGTAAATCATGGAATCACAGAATGGTTTGGGTTGGAAGGGACCTAAAAGCTCATCCAGTTTCAACAGCCTGCCAGGGGCAGGGACACCTTCCACTGTCCCAGGTTGCTCCAAGCTCTGTCCAGCCTGGCCTTGGACGCTTCCAGGGATGGGGTAAATGCCAGCTTTGTGTATTTGTCACTCTTCCCTTGGAATAAGCATGGAATGCACGAAACAATCAGCTCCTTCTTTCATGTCTCTGATAGAGAAGACACCCAGATCCTCTGAGCTGCAAGTCCTCCTCTCCCCACCCAGCCGATGTCCCGAGGCAGCCACGGTGCCCGTGTTAGACACACCTCCCACTGCAAATGCATAATTTTCTCATCTGGGTCATATGAATAATAATAGACTCAGGTCCTTTTTTCGATTTTTTTTTTGTTGCTTTTAATCTGATGTTATTTCAGCATTAAATGGCTGAATTCACTGGAATCCACCAAAATTTGTAACTCCTTGCATACCAAACCATATCCCAGGGCTCTGCTGCAGCAGGTTTAAGAGCTGCCATTTGGCTCGGAGATTCTTGGTTCCCCTTGGTTCAAACTCAAGAGGCACTTCCTATAAATCCCATGAATAGAAGAAAATTCCCTTCTCATTGTAATCTCATAAAATAAATTGCCTTCTCTTTTTGTAAAATTTTCTTCCACAAATGACACAGTTGACTTTATTTTTATTTCCTTGAGAATGAAGGGGTATCCTTCACTTCTTTTTATTTTGTCCTCAAATATTCATGACAAAGGAAGAAAACCTGTTAAAACAGAAAAGAGCAGGCTCTAAAGACCAAGAAAATTGTCAACACTTTGGCCACCACAAGCCCAGAGAAAGAGCTGATGCTTCACACTTCCATGGAAATGAAAATGTTAATGAGAAAATAGGGTAGGGAGTGAGAAAGGGAAACAAAGAATGTGGTTTCCAGGCCTTTATTTTATAAATATTTGGACTCGCGTAAATTTGTTAATTGAGGCAATTGATTTTTGCCTGAAAATGGTCGCAATGTCTAATCCATTACAGCCTAAAATAATATCCTTTGGGCTAAACAGGGTCATTTCATTTGTAACCTTTTAGTGACGTATTAACAATTTGGAAGCATTTCGGTGCATATTTTAAAAAGTGCCACATTAACAGGAATGGGCCTGGAGTAAGGAAAAAATGAAAGAAGTTACAAACACACCCACATGCAAGAGCACACACATGCACACACACACTCACACAGAGAGAACACATGGCCTCCAGCCCCTGTCCTTCCTCTTCTGCAGCATTTTAGGGTCTATGTTTAATATTGCCAAGCCTACTTGAGTGATAAATGCAACTGTATAAAAATTACTTATTACAAGCTGTCATGTTGCCTCACTCACATCACAGGGCTAGAGGCACTGTACATAAAGCTCGAATCTCCACCTTGACAGCATCGGCAGCGGTTTAAAATAAAATGCTTTCAGTCATGAATACAAAACATAATTTACCTTTTCATAATACTTCAGTTTGGAAACACTTTGGAAAGCTCATGTTACCGTCAAACCTTTACCTGAGCTGTGCCAGCACCCAGTTAATTCCGAGTTGTCAATTTACTTCAGAACTGCTTTCCATCACTTAGCCTTTGAAGAAACATTAAGCTGTTCAAATTGCCATCCCCTAATTTTTTTTTTTTTTAAAGTTATATTTATCCTCAGTTCTTTGGCGGTGAGTAGCTGACACAATAGGATTATTCCAAGCATTCAATTACAATTTGGGAGAGTGCCTGCTTGCTATGTTTCTTTTTCAGAGTCCCTTCACTTGCTACTTGCTCTGTGGTCACAGAGTCAAAAAATATTCCTGACTCTCACCTCCTGCTTTTCCCCCACCTTTCCCGTAGAGTCTGGTTACACAATTCCCCTTGAGTTGCTCCTCCTTTCCAACGTCTGGCTGAGATCAGAGGTTTAATTCCTTGCTGCAGTAGCCCAGCCACCCCTTTTCTCCTGCACTAATACCGTACTGATGCTTAAACATAAAAGCTCACTGTAAGCTGTGAATGTCAGCGAGATGGAAATTGGAAGTGAAGGTTCCAGGGAGACTGGCCGGGTAAGAAGTGATGCGTTGTGACTGTTTTTATAGTTGGTCATGATGCATACAGTATGTGAAGTTCCCATCTGTACTGGTGTCTGCCCACCAGCCACCCTGCCACATTCGCAAAAGTGGCTCCAGCACCGAGCGCAATCGGAACAGAACTGCAGATGCCTCCCTTTAGCCCAAATTTCTTCTGACAATGTTCACATCCAGTTAGGGCCCAAAGTGCTTGTACTTGTCAGGAGGGATAAGGAGTGAGGAAAGCACTCCCTTTTCAAAAGCGAAATGGTGTCGCCAAAGGAAATATTTTCTCTTCTTCCCCCCTCCTCTCCCTCTTCAGCTGCCCCTGCCTTTGCAACTCCTTGTCCTCCCCCTCCCTCCTCCAGAGATGCAATGTCCAAAAAAAGAAAAGAAAAAAAATGAGAAAAAAATAATTAGATTGGCATCTCTGATACATCTCTAGAGCAATTGTTTTTTTGTTTTCTTTTTTGGCCAGCAATTGGTGGAGGAAGGAAATGCAGCTGAGAGAGAAGAAGGGAGAGAAGATTTTGGATTTTGCAGGGCTGACTACAGCAGCCCACAGGAGACATATCGTGCCCACAAGAGATTCAGCTACAGGGGGATTTGCTGTCCCTAGTGGGTTGCTTAGCTAGGTGACAGGAATGGGTGCATTTCCTATGCTATTTGAAGACATTTTGATTCCACCCATACAGATATCGTTCGCTAGAAACAAAATCTCTTTCCCTTCATATTCTTATCTTTCTCTTTTTTAAATTTTCTTGATTTTAATTTATTAATGGATCATTTAGTGAATAAAGGTAATGATATTTTTGTTTATGACATGGAGTCAGAACTCAAAGATTTTCTGGCTCTTGTAGCTGATGACAACTCCATGATCTTCAGCTTGCTCTGGTCACAGATCTGTGTCTCAGTTTCCACAACTGTAGAACAGTGGAATAATGCACAACTGTGTCTGTAGAGGGCTCTGAAGGTGGTTTCCTCATCCTTTATTGGGGGCTTTTCTGGTGACTGATGCATTAGAGATCAGAGCAGGTTGCAGTAGATAAAACCATATTAGTGTAAAGGGTCACAGAAGAACGGAATGGTTTGGGTTGGAAGGGACCTTAAATATTGTTTCAACCCCTTCCATGGGCAGGGACACCTTCCACTAGACCAGGCTGCTCCAAGCCCTGTCCAGCCTGGCCTTGAACACTCCAGGGATGGGGAAGGTGCAACTGGGCAACCTGTGCCAGGGTCTCACTATTTTCTGAGTAAAGAAGTTACTTCTAACATCTAATCTAGCCCTGTTCTTCTCCAGTTTAAAGCCATTCCCTCTTGTTCTGTCACTCCAGACCCTCACTTAAAGTCTCCCTCCAGCCCTCTTGTATCCCCTTGAAGTACTGGAAGGTTGTAAGACATTAATAAGTGTTTCTAATCAAGCAAATGTTGACAGCTGTGACATTTCCACTGTACTCATCCTGCAAAGTTCCCTCACCTCAACCCAGTTCTCACACCTGGGCAAATGTCATGTAAAGGGAGCTTCACCCACTAAACCCAGAGGACTTGCAGAGATCCTTTCCAACCTGTTCCTACTCCAGCAAAAAAGAGGATGTTAAGCAGAAATTTCCTGTTTACTTTAGATTGAAGGTTATTTATTACTGTTTAAACACAGTAGTAAATTTGGACTTTTTCCAGTTTGGTTTTGAGCAGAGCTAGAAATTTGGGGAAATTTAGGCATTTAAGCACCTTAAATATTTTCCCACTACATAAATAATGCTTTCAGTTCTGGTAAGTGTATTTAGCACACTGGCTGAACTGAGATTAAGAGGGCAAAAAAGTCAAGACCATTCTGGTTTCGATATCGGATTATGATATCACATCAGAAAAAAATCCAAATTTTATAGGAACCTTGGGCTGAATTCAAGTTGGTTAGCTGAAGTCATAAGGATTTCCAAGTTATTTTGCCCCTTGTCCAGGGTAGGTGCAGTGTAGCCTCTGGAATCTCTGGCATGTGGGTCAGCAAGAACACATTTATGGACACTGCATGTTCTGAGAAAACTTTTGAGCAAAGAAGGCACAGATCCTGTGCCAGTTCCTGTGGACTCAGTTATGTTTTCCTGGCTCTTTGGGAAGAGTTTCAGTTGCACAAGGCAGCTGAGGAATTATACCCAGTCCGTTGGCACAGTGTAGGAACCTGATTGTAAACCTGGAAAATAGCCAGAAGGAATGAAAAATGGGAGGAGTTCCCCCCAACCACCCCAAACAACCCAAAACAATCCCAAACAACCCAAATCCCAAGCAACCCAAAACAATCTTAAGATCCGGAAGTTAGTTATGAAAAAAACTGGCTTCCCAGGTAGTCCTGAAGCCCTGAATTTTGCTCCTGAAATAGCTGAATATGCTTTTCCTACATGTTCTCTCCACATATTGGATCTGACCCATGTAGCTGTTTCACAGTCCTAGAGAAGAGACAGAAAGGCTCAGGGAAGACAAAAAACAGAAATCCATGAATCCATATTTAATCTCAACATGTGCAGGGATGCTCAGCTCATACTTTTATTCCACTTTGCAGAGCAAGCATCTGGTGGGAGGCGTACAGCTACTTTATCCCCATGAGACTCAAAGGAAAACAAGACTGAAGAATGGACAATGTGTGAGCTGGCATCACACAAACAAACAAACAAACAAACCAAAAATAAAAGGCAGGGAAAAAATTTAATCTGGTTAGAATAGCTGAGATTTTACCTTCAGTCTTAACGATAAACTGACAAGAGTTCTGTCATCTTATTGCAAAATTTAATGTACTCAAAAACCATTGAATACTTTATTTTGAGATAATGCAAAACCAGACCTGGCAAATCCATACCACCCTCACAAAACTATCACCATAGGTGTTTCCTTCACTGGGAGAACACTCATTGTCATGCTGGAATTCTATTATGTGGAGAAGCTGGTGCAGTCAGCTCAGTCACTGGCATTTGGAAGAGCTTTAATTAACAAAGCTCCTCTGTGGTTCACTGAAAGGAAGGATTGATGGTGAGTGGAACTAGACATGGTCACATGCGAGTTCTCTGAGGTCTTAACTACAACCTTAGTTTCCAAGAACATGAACACTCAAGACCAGTCCACTGCTCCTTAGACATAAACAAAGTTTTGAATAGAGAGATAATCTTCTGTTGAGGTATTGAATTAAAATTCCTATAGCTCCTTCCTAGACTCCCTCTACAATCTCAGGGAAGTAATTTTGGTCCAGCTATCTTCTTTATGTATTATAAAATTATTTACTGAGCATCCTTCTATGGACAGCGGAGAAGGTGGGAACTGTGGGGTTGGTTCCTCACTCCTCTTGTGCTTGCAAGTGAAACAGGGCCAGGATATTTTTCCTGGCTCTGTTGCCACTTGCCATGGTCCAGCCATCCATTACTAAATCTTTTTACTGTCTAAAAGGGAAAGACTGCCCTCAAACTGCCTCTTAGAGTGTTATAAACCAGTTTCTGGGTAACAGCAAGTATTTCTTTGGGACAGTGCTGGATGCCTTGGGCTAAATACAATACAAGTCACTGGACATTCTAATAGCACAAAAAAAAAAAAAAAACCAAAAATTAAAAAGAATTAATAAGCTCCTGTTATAAATGACTGAACATCAAAACAAGTAATTGCAAAGGTTTCCAGACCCTTGAGCAGAAATGAGCAGTGAAATTTCACATTAGAACTATGCAAAATCTCTTGTTACAGCACACAGCCAAGTGGTGCTTTGTTTCTTTAAATTTTACTGGGAATTTTTAGGAGGAAATTAGAAGCTGATAACTACCAGGGATTTTTAGGAGGAAGAAAAATGAAAGCTATGTTTGCACAGGTTTGTGCAGTTGGAAATAGCTGAGTTTCACATGCCTCTGGCTCTTATGTTGGATTCCAGCTACTGCAGTTTAGTACTTTGTCTTTTGGCTTAAGTGGAGATGTAGGAACTTTTCCACTGACTGCACAAAAGGAAAATACAGACCCTTCTTGTGGCACAATTCCATTCTTTACTGTTTTTTAATTTCTTCCTATGACATCCCCATTCCTTTGGTGTGCCTGTTCAGGGAGGAAGAAACCTCTGTTTTCTTTGTAGGCAGAGCTGGGATTGTGTGTGACACATGAGCAGAAGAGGGCAGAAAAAAATGAAATGTGTGAAATCGCCTTCCAGTCCTGACCTGGAGGGACTGTCCATAGACTGGAAAAGTCCACACACGAAATATTCATCCATCTTCTCTGTGCACTCTATGAGCACTGTCACTGGGATTTCCAGACTGCACCAGCTGTGTGATATGCCTTTTATCTGCTTGGAACTGAGTCTAACATGTCATTTTGTGTAGCCTAGGACAGCAAATACACATCTGGTGAAAACTGTTCAGCTTCTTAATCAATCCTGGAAGTATCCTCAAGGTCAGGTTGGACAGGACTTGGAGCAACCTGATCTCTGGATAGTGACCCTGCCCATGGCAAGAGGTTGGAATGAGATGAGCTTTAAGGTCCCCTCCAACCCAAACCATTCTATGATTCTATTTTCTCAGACAGATTTAAACCAGGAACCCAAAGTAAAGCACTTGCTATTTCATGATAAATTCCTTCGAAGTCAAACAAGACCATTATAACTCTTTGGTACTTTCTCTGCTTTTAGAAATATGCATTATTGTTATTCTGTATGAATGTCAGTGTATTTGGGACCCCTGATACGAATCCATCAATCAGACTTGTCATACTGTGTTGTTTTTCAGATCAAGGTTACAAGTGGGAGCTTTTCCATTGACTGCACAAAAGGAAGTGTTGAACCTCCTTATGGCACAATCCTTTCTTTCTCTTTCTAAACTTTTTTGACATGATAAAAACCCCTTGTGAGTGATATCTCTTCCCTGTCTTTGAATCAGGTAATTTCCTTGACTGGCTGTACTGGCTGGGAGTGAGTATCAGCCATTGCAGATGAAGCCCTGGCTGATTTTTCTTTGGCAATGAAGGCTCAGAGTATAAAATTGAAGTCTTAGAACTCAGTCTGACTATTCTCTTTCCCTTTTCTCTTCTCTTGAAAGCAAATGAGAGCAAGACTTCTTTGTGCACAAGTATTTTTATAAATTTCTTCACCACCACACAACACTGCTGTTCATTGGTGATGAAGGATAGCCCAGTCTTTAGGTAGCTGTTCTGAAGTGGGCTAATTGCTTGGAAAAATAATCTCATTATAAGACAGCAAATAGTGNTGTCCCAGCCCATGGCAGAGGGGTGTTGGAATGAAGAACTTTAAGGTCCCTGCCAACCCAAACTATTCTGAGATTCTAAGATAATTTGCATCAGTTTTTGTTTGTTTTCTTTTCAAAACATTTCATGGACACTGAAATTACAAACTAAAATATTTAAAATGCATGTCTGGGAAAGATACTCCTGCCTTGACAGCAAATGAGGTGTATTTCTGCATTTTGGAACAGCAAACCAAGGAAAAACTTTACACAAACTTCTGCTAATTTCCTACTTCCACAGTTGAATTTAGGGAATCTGAAAGAATTATTCTAGTTTTGTGTAACCTTTGTCTGAGCAAAAAAGTTTCAGAGACTGGTAGAATCTTAAGATCCTCCTTGCTTATTTGTTGGTATGACAGCATGACTGAAGGCAGGGATGACACATTTTTAATGCACTTTAATTTCTTAAAACTCATGGTCCTCGTATAGATTTCCTAGTTGGAAATGCAGGTTCATTTACTGAACCCCAGCTGGTCATTCCAGCCACAGCTGGGGGTGGATGTCTCCGGGACAGCACAGCAATTGGGTGCATACAGAGAGAACAAAATGCTCCTCCAGCCTCCAGTGAGTTCTGGATTTGGGCTGAACCAGGTTTGCAACTTTATTTTTAATAGCTCTCCACGAATTTCTCTTCCAGGAACTTCTTCAGTCAGTGCCTGTAGGCTTTTAGGATCCAAAGCTCTCTGCAGCAAAACTAAAGTATTCACTACTCAGTTATATTTTGTGTGAAGAATCACCTCTGGTAGAAAAGCTGTGCTGGTAAATTATGCGGTGGGTGGTTGGGAGTGCTTCTTTGTATACAGAGGGAAATAAAATTCTCCACTGACTCTCTTGATTTTTAGAGGATTATCACTTCCTCCACATGGATGGATCAATGACAGCCATGTCCCTTACTCTGTCCCTCCCGGTTTCAGTGCACAGAAAAAATGACTGAAACCACGAAACCATCTATTTTTGTAGATTGATTCAGACTCTGGATGCCTACCTGGACAATCCTGCTTGAATTTCTAATTTATCTGTGTTTCTCTCAAGAAACATGGGTTCACATTTAGGTCTCCTCCTTCATAAAAAAAACCCCGACATTTGTCAGGTGTCTGTCTTCAAACTTCTTTAATGCAAAGATCTTTCTTTGACTATGAATGACTTTGAATAGGCTGCATCTCCCAGATCCTAAAATGGATTTGGGGCTGACATTCTCAGCATCTGCACATCTTTAAATCAGTCTCTCCAGAAGTCACCTTGCAGATTGAGGTGCCTACATTTCCTGTGCTTCAACAGTTAATTCTACTTGACTTCAGAAAACTTGGGAAAAGTTAAGGGCCCTAGGCAGGTACCCACTTAGTGGTAAAACATCTGAGCCAGCTGAGGGAAGTGGCTGGCATGAAACACCCTCTGTGCTTTGGTTCTGGGGAATTCAGGGAAAGATGTATCCAAGGCAAGAAACTTTCTTTTGGGCATAGGTCTCTAAGTCAAACTTTTGGACCTGGATAGTGAGAGCAGTGTTTTCATACCTGCCAGGAGAGGTACTGCCAACACTCATCTTTTACATAATAGTCCCGTGGTTAAAACATTGTCCTGGGAATCTCAGAATTGGAGTAGCAGGGCAGTTTCAGCCTGAGAAAAGTTTAAATCTGCTCTTCCCATACCCCTACAGCAGGCTTTAACCAGATATATCTAAACCATGTAAGGTGGAGAGAAGGAATCTCTCCCTTTTCTGTCTAACACAGGCCATGGGTAACCACGTGCAGAGCCACAAGTAAAGCAGACTTGAAGAGACACATCTCGTGGTTTATCGGGTGGGAGTCTTTGCCAGGAAGGGGGAATGATGGATTCTGGCTCTGTTTTTCCTCACTGTTTGATGTAGCTAGTATTCAGCAAAAGTTTGCTGAATGGTTAAGATAATCCAAGATTATCTTTAGTGCTGGAACTTTTTTTAAGGAATAGGTGTACTTGGATTAAGGTGTTCTGGCTGGTTAGAACAAGGGGACAATCTGGGAGTGGATATTTAGCCACCTAATCATAACATAGAGCAAAGTGGTTCAAAACCAGTTCAAATGTAAAGTAAATCTACCTTCAGAATTGCTGGTATTTGGCAGGATGAAGAAGTCTCATGCACTCCTTAGAGCACCAAAATGAACCTGAAATGGCACAACGAAGTGGCCAGTTTCATTCAGGTGTAAATCTCACTATTTGCAGGGAAGCTAAAGGTGAATAGAAAAAATTCAGTATCTGTATACACTCAGTGAACACACAAATGCACACAAATATTAGATATTAATTGTCTATATGTCATTTTTCAATGCAGAACAAACTCTGCACACCATTTTGAGTAATTAAGGTGAAATTAAATATTGATTAATGATTAGCTTAGTGAGCAGCATCTGTCCTTAAACCGTGAAGTCCTTGGATGAAGAACTGGCAATCAGGGAATTAAAGCTTCCAGGAGGCAACGTGCATGACAAAGGGAGAAGGTGTATCTGCACAGGTGGCAAAGCCTTGCATGTCTTAGCTTTGCAATGCTTCACTTCAGTGGCTTTTCTAATGCTCTTTTAATGTTTTCGTTCAAGCCTGGATGGGCACTTATGCACGCGCATGTGGGACAGAACAGGGTAGGCATAAATCAGTTTCTTTTCCTTGCAGACCGTAAGAAACTCTGTAAACACACAAGACTGTTGCAAAGGTTCACAATTTGAGTTCCAGAAATATCGTGGGACACATTCCCAACAGTAATTTTCTGCAGATATTCAGAGGAATTGCTCTAAAGTGTATCTGTGGGAAATGTCACGTTCTCATTGTCACAGTTATTAATAATTTTTTGTGGATTTTATATAAGAAAAGATTCATTGTATGTGGACATAAAATCATTGCCTTTCCCAGGTCTCTATTTCTTGAAACATGTTCGATGATAAAACCATATATTTTTTTTCCTTTTCTAGCACAGTTCCCCTTGAAGTTCAACCAAAAAGAAGAATCACTCACTGTGAATTTCTGGTTTTCATTTCGTAAATAATCTAAATTGAATAGGAATGTGAAAAGTAGAATGAAATTGGAGATTTTTTGGCAGATATTGCACAAAATCAAGAGCCTTAAAAGTTTGAACATGGAAGCAATTTATTTCATTAAAAAGGACTGATATGGTTATTAGAAAAGTCTTATGAAAATTAATGATGAACTTTGTAATCAACTCTTTGACCCGAAGTCAATGAATACCTATAAAACTAACAGCAATTTAGTAACATTTGAAATGCACTTGTTCTTTCATATCACCTGGCACCATGTTCACAACTTTTCTCTCCAGGGTCTGCCATAACTGAACACAAGAAATGCAGGAAGGAAATGGAATGGAAAATAGATCTCAGAGTGCAGTAGATCACACTTACAAATTCATCTACTGCTTTTCTCAGCATGATATTTTACATGTAGTTGCCAAATTTTAAGGGGAATTTGATTGACATCTATTGGAAAAAATCTACTTACATTTAGTTCATTTAAACTGTAATTAGATAATTTAAGATTGATCTATTTAAAATTGATACATTATTATTAGCATTAGCATTACCATTAGCATTATTAGCACTATTATTATTGACATTATTATCATTAGCATTATTATTACATGTAATAATAATTCATTTTAATAATTTAATTACTATATTTTTAATTCCTTTATATTTTTAATGGCATCAAAGAACTGTGTCATGGAATATTCTTATAAAAAAATGCTTAAATCAACTGAAATTTCACGGACTCACAGGCTGGAGGTCCCCTCTGGAGATCATCATCTAAGCCTCTCGTTCAAGTACAACCACTCAGAGCAAGTCACCAATGACCATGTGTAGACAGTTTTCTATATCACTAAGGAGAGATTCTCTTCAAATTCCCAGGGCAAACTGGCTTTGCTTTCAGAAACTTTTCCACTGTAGCCATGCTATTTAACATGATAAGCTAAAAAGTAACTGAAACAGCTGTAGCAGAAAAACTTGTGGATAAAGTGTCAAAATAAAATAGAATAAAAAATCCTTTAACTAACACAGCTACTCCTTGTGGAAATGGAATTGTTCAATTTATAACTGATAAAGGAATTTTTCATTACAGGATATGTTTCTTCTAGTAAAGTTTGTCAGCACAGTCATGCTATTTTAATTATGCTAAAGACAGATGCAGCCACAATTCAAATCATAAAATCACAGAATCACAGAATGGTTTGGGTTGGAAGGGGCCTTAAAGCTTATTCCACCCCCTTGTCGTGGGCAGGGACACTTTCCACTATCCCAGGTGGGGATACAGAACCTCTTTGGTGGCACAAAAGCTCACAGCATCAAGGCAAGGACGAGGATGGATTTCCCCTGGTTATGTTGCACACTCAGGGGGGTCTAGCAGCAGCAGAGAAACAGAGCTGCTCTGCTCTTAGTGCTGGCAGGACAGGTGACACAGCCACTGAATTGCTGTCATTTCTGTCACCAGCCGGCTCTGCAGGCACAGGCAGAGAAGAGGCAAGGAATTAAAAGGCAGGAGAAGAGATATTTCAGTCTGCAAGAGCCCTGCAGCCCTCCCCTGCCCCAGACAAGGCCGAGCACATGTGTGAAGGGTTGTCCCCTGCCCCGTGGGTTTGTCTGTGTGGAGCCACACTCACACTGTGTGTGGAAGTGAACCCGGGCAGAGTGTGGGGTTGGAGCTTCTCTGGCAGGGCAAGTGGAAAGGGAACCTCCCTCCTCCTGGGGATTAGGCTCTAACCTCTTGGGGTTTTGGCTATTTCACAAGCCATCCCATTATTTTTCCCCTTGTGAATATGTAATAGAGTCAGTCAAAGAATTATAGAATGGTTTGGGTTGGAAGAGACCTTAAAGCTCATCTCACTCCACCCCCTCCCATGGGCAGGGATGCCTTCCACTATCCCAGATTGCTCCAAGCCCCATCCAACCTTGAACACTGCCAGGGATCCAGGGGCAGCCACAGCTTCTCTGGGAAACCTGTGCCAGGGCCTCACCACCCTTGCAGGCAAAAATTCTAAGCCAGCTGTAATTCCTGTGCCATATCTGCCAGCATATTGTCCAATTTCTCAGCTTATACTTAAAATTGTGTGGTTAGACATAAATTCAGTCAGTATAACTCCAGATAATCTCCTTTCCTCTTTTTTTTTTTTTTCTCTTCTGAGTTTCAAAGTCATGTGTAACCTATTTTTATACCAGCAGTTTCATAAAAGTGATTTTTGTTCTCCAACATAGATTCAAACTAGAGGATAAACAACTGGCAAAACATATCTGGAATACTCTGTGTAGGAGACTCAACTTCTTACCAGCTCAATCCTGGTCAATCTGATTTCTGAGAAAATAAGTGTCTGATGAATATTGTTTTACCAGTTGAAATGCTAGAAAAAGTTATCACTGGCTGCTGCCTTGAAAACAAACTGACTGTAATAAATGGATATGTTGTCCTGGAAATTAAGCCAACATTCACTGTCCTGAAATTAGGGAAACCAGAATTTCCTGGTTCCAGGCAATAGAAGAAAACAGCTGGTTTGGCATTGCTTCTGTAATATTGGCAAGTATGTTCTGCAAGTTGTTTGCACTCACCATCCATAGAAGTCTAAGTGAAACTGCAAACCATCTGTCTATGGGGTGACTCAGAAAACATCTCTTTAGTGATAGGAACCATTAGTCATTCCAGCAGTCTTTGAGACAGATCTCTACCTGGGTGCAAGGTGCAAGTTTTCTGCAGACATAGAATCATAGAATTCCACAATGGTTTTGGGTTGGAAAGGAACTTAAAGCTCGTCTCATTCCATCACCCTGCCATGGACTGGGACACTTTCCACCATCCCAGGTTGCTCCAAGCCCTGTCCAGCCTGGCCTTGAGAACTTCCAGGGATGAGACAGTCAAAATTGTAGAATGCACAGAGTAAAAGCTGTATATTTTACTGTCAGAGATATTTTAAATACTTGAAGGGAGGGGACAATCCTGAAATCCTCCTTAAGCAGTTTCCTTGCATCCTGAAGCACATCACTCTGCTTTCTGTTTCCACACGACACCTGCATTCGGTAAATCAGAAAGTTCTCAACAAAAATTTGTCCATCATTCTCTGTCACAATTGTCAGACTTCATTGTTTAAACTCCCATGGAAGAGTCCTAATGAGAAACAAGCTTGGTAGCCATGGGTTTCTGTCTTTATTGGAAAAAAATTCAGTTATTTTTAATAGAGTGAAAAGGCTACAAAGAACTGCCCACTGTGGGCCCTCACACCATAATAATCCTTTTTCCAGGACTATCTGGGCTGTGAATAGTTTTGTAAAAGCATGAACTGATGCCATGATGAGAATCTGACTTTAGAGAAACCAGGACACTAAGTTATTTTTTTAACAACTGTGTAAAGCAGATCATCTGGTCGTAAACTAGTTACTGCTTGAGATTTTGTTTGGTGTTGTTGTTTTTCCTTCTTGCTGTTATTTAAATGAGATTTAGGCAATCAAGTCAATGTTTTTCACAGACCAAACCTCTGAAACATTTCTTCTTTGAACCCCTGGCACCAGTTGGTGGTAGAAACTTGGACCTTACCCCCTCTGCCCCGTGCCACAAACCTGCAGATGCCAAATGTGGCATTTGCATCCACGACAAGTGTGCTGCCTTGCCAGCTTGTTTCACTGAAATTGGCTCCTGCTGGGAGGATCTGCTCACAAACTTGTCGTGCTGGCACCTGACCATTTTTGGGTACTATCTTTAACATGGCACATCTGTTGTAGGCACACAAACTCTTTAGCTGGCTCAAAGCACCACGTGACTGCCTGTCCTATTTTATGGAAGTTATCCAGCCTTGACACACTCTTGGGTACACAGCTCAGCAATTCCACAGTCTTGGTTACACTTGACAAGCCAGGCTGACATTAGCAATCTTGTCTCACATCCCCCCTTCCATGAGGAGTAATCACAGTTGCCTTCCTCATCCGTATGGCTAAAACACAAGGCTAAGTCATATGGTTGTCGAGTTGGAGACATATTGGGTCTGTTTGACAACTCCTTTTTTCAGGGCTCTCTAAATAGTGCGGAAAATTGTGCTGCAATTAATTTTGAAAACGCTAAGTGTTTATTAACTGTGAAAGGTCTGAAAGGAAAGCAAAAATAAATGGTTGTCAGGATTCCTGCTATAATTTCCTCAAAAATGGAAGCAACAGCGGCTGTAAAAAATCTGGGAGAACCTCCTGTTTCACCTCCAGTTGTATCTGATTTGTATTATGAGAATTTGGGTATATTGACCAGTTTATATTCATTATTCTTTGGAAGGGATCTTGATGGCAAAGATTATTATCTTGAAATTACTCCTGCTTCTTTGACAAGACTCAAACTACTCAGATCTAGAGAGAGCAATAATGTTCATGGATTTCAATCAGACCAAGGCCAAGAGAGAAGATGAAGGAAACTGAGATCATTAATTCTGCGCAAACCTCTAACCCTATGGCACAAGAACAACCAGAGAGTTGTTTAAACCATGCTCTATATCTGTGTTCCACTGAGATCCTGCCCTACAAATACATATGTTATTTCAGTACTTATTAATTATGTGAAGCCTGAAAAGGAAGAAATAAAACCACAATGTAATATTAGAATCATAGAATGGTTTGGCTTGGAAGGGGCTTAAAAGATCATCTTATTCCATCCCCCCCATGGACGGGGATACCTTTCATTGTCACAGAACCCCATCCAACCTGGCCTTGAATGTTTCCAAAGATGGGGAAGCCACAGCTTCTCTGGGCAACCTGTGCCAGTGCCTCCCACCCTCACAGACAAGAATTTTTTCCTAATAATCAATGTAAACCTACTCTCTTTC
>WAAG01015313.1:14690-25231 GCA_013390105.1 Tichodroma muraria | reverse complement strand
TGCTCTAAGACCATCTGCTAACAGACTCAAAATCCCAGACAAAGTCCCTTTATTTGATTATTTTAAAATAATTATGAAAAACCGGTATCAGACAAAATTGTATATATTGTGGGATTGAGATAAGAACATGACTCGATGTGTCTGATGACATTCAACAGTCAAATTTTTACTGAGAAGTTTATTCCTTGGGTAATTCCAGGGTTATAAAATACAAGGATTCTGTCTGTCATCTCTTTTACTTGGTACCACTGAAGTTGAGAGAAAAAAATTGTGACCTTAGTTGGCTCTACATGTTACAATGAAGACTCGTGAGATACTTGGTTTCTCACACATTTCTGTGTGTTTGGATGGTCCAGGGCTCAAAGTTTCTGTTCTGACTCTGAGCTATTGGGTCTTACCTATTCAGTCCAGATCCCTAAGAGTACTTGGACTTTCTGAAGGAACCCATTATCTTAAAGAAGTATTTTTTCCACTTTTAAATATGTACGTTAATCTAAACAAATGTAAATACTGATGAATATGTGTTAGCACATAACACAGGAAGTACAGTGGGTGTTGCTCAGTGATAAAACTCAATATAGACAGTATTTCTCACACAGACACCCAGACAAAGGAAAGAGTCTGTGTAACAGTGTCAAGCTATGAACTAGAGGAAATACATGGGTTTAGATCTCCATTAAGAGCAATCACAAAAGATCCATTTTAAAAGCCAGAAGGTATACATTACAAAAAGCAAGATGTTGGCATATAGACATTAGAAATGTCCATTGAATGATACAAAGGTCATTTTTCTGGAGCTGGTCTTGCAGCTTGTATTCTTACCACAGTAATGTCTTAGTTTTGCTCAGAGAGTCTCAACATAGTAAAAAAGGGGAAAAAAAATATTTTTCCCCATGCTGTTTTTTCTTTCATGAAAAAGACACCTTTCAGAACCTAACCATGTTTCTTAGAATTTAGTTGTCAGAATTATTTTTGGAAAACCAGGTTTTTTTCATTGCTTCCTGACAAGTGGCAAACAAGAAATTGTGTTTTCTTATTATTATCAACTATTTTGTATATCTGTAAGGAAGACTATATTCTTTTGAAAACATGAGACATTGAACAAAACCTATGTATTGACAGCCATCAATCATATTGATTGCTATCAAGTACACTTACAATTTATTTAATTTACCATCTCAATGTGACCATTATGGGGGAACACAAGTTATTACTCCAGACTATGTTGAAGAAACTTTTCATTATTGGCTTGAATTTGAATTTCCCCCTATATCCCTCCCCCTAATTTTTGAATTTTTGGCTGCTTAGTTTTATTGAAGGAATAGGGCTAGTATTTGAGGGCAAAAGTAATAGCTGTCTGCCTGGAAAAATTCAGACAAGGACCAGATCTTCATCTGGTGTTAATGAATCTAGAGGTTTCAGTTTCATAGGAAAAAAAGTTATATTAACCAGATGAGGATTTGGCACATGGAATTTTGTGCATTACTTGTCATCCATTTTCTGAAACTTCCCCAAATGTTTCTGTCAATCCACGAGATCTCCACAATTGGCTTCTTCTAACCTATTTAAATTTGCTTGCTCCTTTGGCTTTACTTGAGAGAAGGATCTGTAATAAGCTAGGGACATTACCCGTAGATCTAATAGTATCATGAACTTAAAAATCATGCAAAGCATCAACAGAAAACTTCGTGGAAGAATACCCTCCACTCTTAACAACCCACACTGAATGCTTATGCAGAAGGGAAGGGAGAAAATAGATGTGCAGCAACTTTGTTCCTTTTCTTTTTCCTCTAACCCTGTTGAAGGCTCTCTCCCCAAAGCCAGAACTGTTACAGACTTTAAATGTGTTTTGACTGCAGCAATTCCCAGCAGGTCTCTCATGCAGCCAAAGCATATCTAGAGCCCAGTAATGCTCCAAGCTGATCTGTTCGCCCTATGTTCTGAAGCGAGGAGGTAGAACAGATGCCACAAACCCATTAAGCTGCTCTCTTCCTCCATGGATCTCTCTGAAAACCAGTAAAATCCCCATTACCATTCTGTTATAAACTCTGCTCTGAAGTAATGTAATCTGGACCACAGAAGATCCAGCTCACAAAGTCTACAGTGATGACAAACGGTAAATGTCAGCAAAGAATCATGACTCCAACCATCAATTCACGAGGTATTTATGAAACAGCTTCTTAGTGACTTTATCACTGACTTACAAGCTCAATGTCAAAGTTTTCAAACTAGTAGCACACGACTGGATGACAATGATGAATTCAAGAAATTTATCACACTAGATTATGTGTAGTTTAGCACAACACTTACTCAGATAATTTAAAAAATAGATGGAACCTTAAAATAATTGTAGAAATCAAAACCAGTAAGTGCATAATTTTAGATTCTAAAATGCAGATCAATCAGAATTTACAAGGTACTTACTGCTTTTCTGTATTATATATTTTTTATATCTTTATTAAATATCTTCAGAACCATATGTTTCTGGAAGAATATGCTGTGTCTGCATAGTTTCTGTGCAAAACACATGATTAGGTAAACTTTTTAAGTACTGACATTAATAATGCTATGAACAATTTCCAAACTGTGCCAAAACATAAAGTCACTTAGAAAAAGGTGCAGAATAGTCTAGATTTCTTCTTTCCAAGGTACAGATAATTATTTTTAATCTCCCACAATGAGTGTTTACAGAAAAAAATATGCCAGCAGTTACTTTTTGGCAGGAAAGTACCGAAGAATTAGGGGAGAGAAAGAAAAATGTAAGTGTCTGGAAAAAAAGGGCGGAAAAGAGCCCTCCATCTTTGTCTTGAAAAATGGAATAGGCACAGACAAGAAGTGTTTGAGAGGAAGGAGGCATTTTCCTTTAAATGGCAAATCATCTTGTGGATTGTAACAAACTGGCAAGATAATGTGTTCATGCCTTCCACTGGAGTCCCTTTTCCAGGGACCATTTTTATGAGTACACACAGCACATATTGAAAAATCTGGTGATCTACTGCTTTGTTACGTTGACTACAGCAGCAGACAGCTGCTTCTATGTGAGGGTGGTGATTTGGACCACAGCCAGCTCCTGTGGAGGTTCCTCTGCCATCTGCGAGGGAGGAGTCCATGCTCCTTCCATTGGCAGTGGGCACTGCAGCCTCACAGGCATCACTTCCCAGCCTGTGGGGCTGCCAAACAGATACCGAGCGGCTGTCCACATACCTACCCATGGACATGAAACAAACAACTGGGGTAACAAAAAGGTAGCAAGAAGAACAAACACAAATGCCTTTCTGTTATGCTCAACAGCACTATTTTAACCATGTGGGCTTTTGGTATCTCCCACTTACAGTTCTTTTAAGTGTTCTGCATAAACAAGTAGACCCCCAGATCCCACAGCAAAATCAGATGTTCTCCACCTGTCCTGTGCTTTGGGTTACTTTTCTTTTCATTGGCTTCCATTAATATTCCCTTGGACACAGTCTTTGAGACACCAGTGTAGATTGTTCTCTCTGGACAGCATCTTGAGCTCATTAGTGGTGTTCCTCTTCTCTGCACCAAAACCACCCGTGGCTATGTGAACCATCTATGTGGTGATCTAATTGCCATTGCCTGCTTTTGCTGGGGCTGAGTCCTTGCACTGTATGAAAGCAACTCCCTCTCTTCCTTTTAGACCAACTAACTGCTGGGTGGCTACCCCCTCATTTTTTTACCACTGAGGATCAATCAGGGCTGCTGGAATGCTGAAAAGATTGCATAAAGCAACTGTTATAAAACATATTTTCTTTGGAATGCTTTCTGGTGTCTCATTCAGCAGAAAACATGACACTAAGGAAAATGACATGCTTGGGCAGAAGGGCCGGTTCAAGCTCAAAAAGTCCAGTAACTCTCCAGTCACTACTTATCTGGGGACCAAGGGCAGCTACAGCCCCAACACACCCATGGTGGTTGAGCACCTGCAGTTAGACTGGATGACTTCAGGCCTCGTTGCTCAGCCTACACATCTACTACAGCAACTTCTTCATCTCCAGCTTTTACCAGGGTTTCTGTTGGACCATAGAGATCTCAAAACACATTACAGAAGTTTTTATAGTGGGAATACAATTTTAGAGAGGAAACTGGAGTAAAAGTTTGACTATTAAAGCATGTGAAGGGTCTCTCTCCCAGTCTCATGTCCTACACCAGTGTCCTGCCCTCTTTGCTTCACTCAAGAAGCACATGGAGCCCCGAAGGAGGTGATCCTCCCTCTCCCATGGGGTTATCCAAAGCAGAGAACCATTGCATTAGAGTCCATGCGGGGCTCTTATCCTCCCTTGGGAAAAACACACGTTCTCCTTGACCTTTGTCTTGTGCATAGATGCCACAAAAATGTCATCCCAGCCTATCTGCCAGAAAATGCTACATCATCCAGGAGGGCACTTGTGCAGAGGGATAGAGGAGGGCAAAGGCACTTTTGGTCTGTTAGGTGATGGGCTGGCTTAGTTCTGGCAACAACACATATTACAGTCTGCCTCTTATTCTGACCACTACACATCATTGCTTTTGACCAAGTGCTTAAAGCAGCCAGAATCTCCTACCAAATCTTATTTCCTCCCAAAGTTTCCATGAAAGGGGTTTACATGTCTTTTGCTCCTTTCAAAGGGTGGGGTAAATTCCTCACTGCAGTCAGGGATCCTGCTAGCACAGACTGGTGCTATTTGCAGGCTGTATTGCCAACAGTAAGCCCTGAGAGTGATGAATAAGAGCACAAACATCACAAGACCGCCTAAACATTTTAAAAATAACAATAAAATTTAAAATAACATTTTAATATAACAAAGGGAAGCTCTTTTTATGGCAGTTCAGACACTGGAAATTTAGATTCATTTCTTTTCCACTCCTTTTCTACTGTCTTACAGCCTGGAAATATTTTATAGACATGAAAGCTGAGATCTACACACTTCTTAGTGCCAGTATATTGCAGTTTCTACCAAATTTCCTGATAAGACCCTGGGAGCCGGTAACATCATGCAAATTTCACTCAAAAATTACTTGGAGTTGGCAAATAAAGCTAAAGTAATTATCTCAGCAAAGCATTTCTTACTATTTTTAAATAATTTAAATATTTTACATACATAATGGACCATGTTTTAAGTGAAGCAAGGCTTAACATGATTGCTACAGTGTCTGAAAGTGAAAACATGGTTGATTTGATCCTGACTCTCTTGCTATGTGTGTGTTATCAAGTGGCTAATATATATCCAAACCCTGTTTTCATGTGAAACAAATTGCATGCCCGTATTTTTATGTGAAACATAAAATTATATGCCCATGCAGTAGCAAATCATGAGACTGTTTCAGAAGACAAGGTTGGTTTCCTCATTGTTGTAAAGCAACTGGACCCTTTTCACTTCTTAGCCAATGTACTCACATTTGTAAACAGTACTACATACAGAAAAGGGTTCTTTTTCTATATAATTCTATAACTGAAAACTGCTGCTCATATTAGCAACAGTACTTTTTTGTGCCTAAATTTGATTATGTGGGTTTTGTCTTCTCTTTATTCACACTTTCAACAAACACAGATTTCCCATCAGTTCTTCAAATTTGCTTTATTTTGCACCATGTTTTGGGCCACTCAAAAAAAACCAACAAAATGCTCAATTTTTTTCAACTTTGTTCCGGAAAAGTCCCAGAAAAAAATCTTGTTATCACCTTCTTAACTTTAAACAATCTGTTTCAGGGTTGATCCAAATCAAACAAGCTTCCATTAAGCGTCACCAGCTTCTATTAAAATGCTATTAGCAGCCCTGAATCTTCATTGCCTGTTCCACCGGAAAACTCGTGAGTTTTAAAAAATTCATCTAAATTTCAGGTTTCCAGTTTTAATGGTTTCATTGCGGCTCTCGTTTGAATCTTTGCCACCCTCTAGTGTCACGACGATGGAAGCCATAAGCGAAAAAGTCAAGTTACAGCGCACAGAGCATCTCCACACAGACCGAGGGTTACAGAAACAGCCAGGCTACAGACAATGGATGCAGCAAGCGCAGTCATGCGATTGCACGGCGCATGACAAAGAACCCAGAGTCAGCTGTTGGTGCGGATTAGCAGGCGATAATCATCTGTCCCTAGCGAGGCCACAGGGACGTGGCTGCAAGCTTTTGTGCAGCTGTGTCACAACGCGGGTGTGCTGTTGCCAAGCACGAGCGGCTGTGACGCTCCACGAAGTGCCTGTCAAAGCTCCTCTCCCGGGCTTGCCAGTGGCTCTCAGTGACAATTTCGAAAAGCAAATAGTTTTTTGTTTGAAAGGCGTCACATCCACATCCTGTGGTGGTATCCAACACAACATCTGCTGGATGCTACATCTTCCTGATGTGCATTAGCACGTTTGTTTCCTGCCCTCCATTCCTTACTTTCAATTCTGCTCTCATCAAAATCACCTGAATTCTCAGCCTCTGATACCACCACTATCTTCTCTCAGGTCCTGAAGCTCCATCTCTCCCCTTCCCATGCTGACTAGACCCATGTTCTTTGTTTTGGTTTGAGGGTTTCTTTCTGCTATATTCTTTTTAACAACTCCTCCTGCCTTCTTTAGTGTTGTGGTAGGATTACTCATACACCCTTTCTGTTTCCAGAATACATCTTCTAATACTGCTGTCAGAGAGGACACTCAGGAAGCACATCTAGAACCTGCTCTTGTGAAATGCTGTCAGAAGGGCTAAGTCTTCCTTGATGGGCAGGATGGAGGGAACAGGTGGGCATGGCATAGAAAGGCCATCATCCTTAGGTGGTCATGGCAGTCAAGGAGAGGGCAAGGGAGTGTAGGTAGTGCGGGACTAGCAGCAGCTGGATGGACACAGCAGGAGGAGTGGCAGGCTAGGGCAGGAGAGTTAGGCAGGGCTAAACAGAGCAGGGTGCTCCTCACTGGGAGCCCGGTGGTTGCTGCAGGGTTGAAGGATGAGTATTGGGAAGCAAGAAGGAATGGGAGGCCTTCCAGTGGAAAATGGAGTTGGGTGTAAAAACATTTGGACAAAAGGAGCAGAGGGTTTTGTATTATTTGCAGGCTTTGGCAGTGGGATCCAGAAGGAATGGGAAGCTCAGGAGTCTTGGTCAGGAATCAGAGACTGGCACCAGCCTTGTCTCCTGGGAGCTCACCTACACTGGCTCTTAGTTCAGAAGCAGAGAAATGCACCGGGTTGTCTGCAGCAAAACTGCCTGGTGCCACCAGAAATGTGATAGAGCTGCTGCGCTGCTGTGTTAGGAGCCATCCCAGTGTCTTGTCCACAGCACCACTCTTTTCTCCCTGAAAACCTTTCTCAAAGCAGATGATGGGCGGGTGACAGCCCCATAAAGGGACAGACTCTGTCTTCATCACAGTTAGATCCATTTGATTTTGAGAGCTTGCACAGAAATGAACGTATTTCAATTTGTATTTTGTAAAGCCCTATTAAACCAATAACAGCTATTAATCAGAGGGAATAATAATTCTGTTTTCTGCAGGGTGATTGTGCACATTGTAAAACTACCCAGAACCGAGCTCACCTTGCAGCCTCTGCCATACAGAAAGTCAGGAATAAGGGGCACAAGCAGAGCTTGTAGGGAACCTGGACTCCCCAGTGCAAACCTGTCCTTTTTGTAATCAAATTTTATTCTTCAGTTAAAATATTAGAATGATACAAGGTAAGTCAAAGATTTTCCTATCCAGGGAGATAACCATCCCAATAGTTTCAACCCAATCCTGGGTTGGAGTGTGGGGGATTTTTGTTTTGGTTTTTTTTTATATCAGTCTTTAAATGGCAGATTTCCTGTTTGTCACTATTTGCTGTATTTCCTCACAGAAATGTTCTACTGCTCAATGTTATAGTTTGTCTAGCACTTTGATAGCACATACTTCAGATGAAAGAAAAAAAAAAGGAAAACCTTATACCATTTAAAATAAGCACCTCGGGAAATCTGAAAAATATGGATTACCTCACACAGACTGATTTGCCATATAAAAACCAAGTTTCTCTGGTCTGGAAAATGGTTATTTAAATATATGCTGTAGTTAAGTGGTTTAATGGTTGATTAAATAGATATTTAATGATTAAGCATGAGTACCTTTTGGATTTTGATTTCTAGGAACACAAGCACCATTTAGTTAATCCACATCCGGTATGCAGTACAAAATGTTGTATGTTTTATTCGGAGTCATGCCAAAATTTTAAGTGATCAACAGAAAGAGTGTCTCCAAGCTGAATATACAGAAGTGTAAGTTATAATGACAAAAGAAGGGAGTCTTAAGAAACCAAACACAGCATTCAGATAAAATTGATGTATTGAAGTTTGGTGCTTCAGGAGCTGAGTATCTGATCCAAAATGTTTTGACAGATTTGGGGGCTTTATATAAGGCCATTGATACTTTGCAGACTCAAGGCTACAGAGAAAGAAGTGTCAATTATTTTAAAGATGTAGCTGAAGCTCCTGCCATTAGCAATCTGATGAAACCTTGGCACATGAATGGGTTAGAATTTCCCACAGAACTATATTAATCCCTCTGTTGTTTACACAGCACTTATTTTAAAATGGTAAACTGGTATGTAAATCACAAGGATCAACACAACAGCAGGATTTTTTTGGCCATAAGCATTCAAGAAAAATATCACCCTACGATGTGTTTCAGAAACATAAAATCTAACTATGACAGAAAAAGTATGAGTTTAGTGTATGTGAATTGCAGTAAGAGGTGGTGCTGATAGCATTAGCTATGTTTTCTGAGTTTGTCTGACACTTTCTGGGATAATACCCTATATTGTCTTGCTTTAACTTCACAGTGCTTTAACAGTTTGCTCTTTTATCATTACCACGGGTTTGTGTCTGTTCACAACCTTTTCTCTGAACAGCTGCTGCATTTCACATCTTGGAAAATGTGAAATTTGTAAGGGGGCAATTTCTGTGCAATGAATATGTCCATTCCCATGCTCAGTGAAAAGCACACCAAGTTTGACCATTGTCCAAGTCTTTGGAAAATCACTTCATCAGTGCTCAGAAAGGACTCACCTGCACATTTCACCTGAAATTCCAAAGGGTGCAACAATATTCTAAGCTTTTCCTAACTACAGGTGATGCTTCGGGATTTTACCTATCAGGACCAAGAGACAGTTTTTCCTAAGGTTTTATTTTCTCTCTTTTTTTTTTCCCCCCTTCTTTTTGTTACAGATAGAGGACAAAGCTGCCTGACAGAAATGCAAGGTACAACCGGGTGCAAAGCTAAAGCATAAGGTAACTGATGAGAAAACCTGGTAGAAAAAGAAATCATAAGGTTGTGGAAAGACAGAAAAACTGAATCAACAATTTATAATGGGCAGACTGTAGGATTTAGAGGTCAGGGAGGAGAGAGGGAAGATGGAATGACTAGACAAGGAACCTAGTGGGGATATCAGGACTGGAGCCAGGGATTGTGATGGGATGTGCCATGGAAGTCACTGAACAAATTATAAATCTCTGGAAAGCAATTATTTGTAAGTGCATTGCAATACTTGTTAGCTACTTCCTAATTTTTCAGAATGTATCAGTGCTCATCATGTTCTTCCACATTCCTCTGCATCTCTGAAGTCATGTATTCAACTCTGAAATTCAAGTAACCATAGACATGTCTAAACTTTTCATGTCTGTTTTACACTCACCCTTTGGCCAAAGGAGAAGTTCACTGGGTCAGGGTCCAGGAACTGCTAGTTCTAGCTTCGTATGTCACTAATGCATGACTTCTTACACTTCGCTGTCTTTGTTACTTTGTCTTTTCATAAGCAACTCAGCCATGGTAGAGCTAATATTGTTTTGTATATTTACCATGTGTAAACAGACCCTGCAGAGATGTGTCACAGGATTTATGTTACTGCAGCACATATTCCCACTCAAAAAAGGCAATATCAAAAAAGACAACGCATCTTATTTGAACCAGATTCTCAAATAACTACTTTTAAAACTTTTTGTCTGCATACATAATGCTTTTATCCTAGAAACAACGACACAGCAAAGTGTCTGCCTCTAGCTTGCAAGAGAGGAGCATTTTGAACGGTATTTGTAGTCCAAATGCTTAGCTAAGCAGGTGAATATGGAAAGGATACACAACAATATCCTGAATAGGCAAGAGCCTAAGTGAGAAGACATTTAGTACCTGGCATGACTATGTTCTCAGTGTGTAACTTGGACAACACTGGAAATCAAGGCATTCTGGTTCCCATCCCTCTGCTGTAATAACTAATTACATCACACTGCCCTCTTCATTTTTTTTTTACAATGCATCCCCTCAAGAGTTTTGACTATTTTCTGGTTTATGTTAGCAGAGTTGCCAGCTCCAATTGGCTTTCTATCACCTTTGCACCACAGCCAAGTATTTCCCCCCATCACCAAGCATCACAGTACTGCATGAGGCAGACATGGTGTGTCTCTGCTGCTTGGTCTTCCAGCTCTCTCCCCTCCAGTCAGGAAATTAGTGTGCTTAATCTCTAACATGTTTAAAATCCTACTGGCATTGCCTGAATCCTTTTTAATCTTTTTTTTTTTTTTTTTTTTTTTTCATTTTCACATTGGATTTGCTT
>WAAG01015313.1:4569-14638 GCA_013390105.1 Tichodroma muraria | reverse complement strand
TAATTTTTACTAGTTAAATTAAAAATAGTGGCTCTGCTGTGACAATAGCAGCAGGGGAAATCCCAGTTGGTCTTCTGGAACATTTCAGGCTTGCTGCTTCACTGTCTCTGCTGCAGTATCCCCCTTATATAACCCTCATCTAACCCTTACTAACACTCATCTAAGCAGGCGCATTGCCAAAAATATTTGGTCTATTGAATACTCATGGTACACAGACTGAAGACTTTTGTGACTCTCCTTCACATGAACTTCAGCTTTAAATGACAAAGGAGTGCCTGCACTCTTCTCCCTTGAGAAACCCAAATTTATTTTTATGAGGCTATCAATATTAATGTTCATGCAGCATTCCAAAAAGCTTTTTCCCCCTTCCTCTTCCCCTGCCAAAAATGAACAATGAAGCAACTTTGTAATCAATGTCATATTTAAACCATTTGTTGTTTCTTTCTCATCCTTGCCCCTTCTGTTTTCCTATGTTTTTGAGGGGTGTACTTTTTCTTTTTTTTCTGGCTGCTGAACTCCATCTTTACTTTTCTTTCCAATATTTCCCTTGTTTATGTGGCCTTCCTTGCTTTGGGCTTTCATCAAGTTCCTCTGTAACATGCAATCACATAGTTATACAATGTTCCCATAACCCTGAAATTGTTATATACACGCCAGGTGTCAAATCCAAAACAAGTTGGGTTTTGAGAAGAGAGACCGGGGAGGAACAGAACAGACTGAAGTGTATGTGCTCAAGAACTGGGGATTTGGGAAGGTGCACATTCCCTGTATTGCCTTCCAGTAATACAATTCTTATTGAGTGCAGCACAGCCGCTCAACAGAGAAGAGTTCCTGCTGGATGGTTCTTCCCCTCTGAACTATAGGTACTCCTCAGACAAAGGCGTGTCTTTCAGGGAAGAGTTCCTAAATTTTATTCAAGCACAGTTTATGTTTTACTGGAGACTGACTGATCTGTAGGGCTAACGACAGGAACCTCTGCCTCTTGTGTCTTCAGTTTTAACTGCAATTTTTTTCCAGACAATCCTTATTTTAAGGCAGTAAGCAAGCAGAGAGAGCTGTTTACTTTCACACAACACGTTTTAAGGAACCTACAAAATTCAGAAACTAAGCTATGTGTTCTTGAGTGCTCACTTAATGCCCATCTAATGACTTTCCTGTAAATATAGATATTGAATTCATCATGCTGCAACTGCCTCACATCAGCTGGGAAGTCAGAGCAGTTGACAGCCAACTTGTGTCAGCAAGCTGGGGAAGGGCCTTGGTCCAAGCTACATTACGAAGCATGTCTCTGTAGTCAGGTGGAGACAGTTGCGGAATAGCTTAGCTCATTTTCTAAGGTGCAAAATGGGAGATACATTCAATCCAAAAGCTGTTTGGACACGCTGTTGTGGAACTGTGCCCAAGCTAATAAGTTCTGCTCAGAGGCAGGTTATTCTTTTACATAAGTTGGCTGGTCCCTTATTTGGTGAGGTATATATGCTAAAGCTTGAAATAACACAGTTCAGCCTTTAATATGAATGTTGGTTTCTAGACAAAGGCTGCTTAGAAAGACAGTCCTTCTTTTTCTTTTTCATGTTCATCCTTCTGAAGTTCCCAGGAAACTAGTACAGAATATATTATGCTTGCATGACAGAACTAAAGGAGAAGTTAAGAAGCTAAGACTCTTAATAGTTTGTTTCTCTTTCATATTCATAGTACCTTTCACTCTGCAGGAACAAGTGAAAGGAGACAGAACTACCATTCCATTAATCAAAAAATGCCCCTTTTTCTCTTGTAACTATGTAATGTAACTATACATTAGTTTTAATTTATAGTGGTAATATATGCCACAATACATTCGGGGTTTATAATTTTTAAAGTTAAATATCACAGTTAAATAATTTTCCCATTGAAAGTCTCATTATAGCTATCAAATGTATTATAGAAGATGTTAACCTTAAATTAACATGCTTGGTGTCAGCATATCATGACCTTATAAAAGTCTTTTCAGAGATTTTGATGATATTGCACTTCTATTTCCCATTCTACACACACTAGAGTTTAACAGATTCATATGTAATAAGGTTTATGGCTTTACTATGTCATTAGCAAACCAGATGACCTCACTGTGTCAGAGGTAAGCCATTTTGCATACCATCCTACTCTTACTCTGTTATCATAACTAAGTACTTAATTGGCTAGAATTCTGAGCAATAACTTCCTAATCTTTACAAATTGTTAAAAATCAGTAAAAATATAAGTAACCCCAGAACTTAGCTTTGACGTAGTTCTGAACTACTGTATCTAAAATGGTTTCTGGATTGCTTGGGATCACCTGCACCGATTGTGCATACGTTTATCTTAATTAGTCATTGCAACCTGTACCTCATAGTGTATATCATTTCTTTTGTCCACAGTAGGGGTTTACTCTGCGAAAGAGGAAATGCTATGCAGAAATACACATTGGGAAAACACTGGTACTTAGGTTGTAGGAGCTGTTTTTACTGAAGAGTTAAACTGTAATCAACATTAACTCCTTTCATGCTGTCTTGAACAAAAGCACCTGTACAAAAAATGCACAGATGTATCACTTTAACTCAAATCAGTTTTGTAGCAAGGGCAGCAGGACTGTAGTGCTGATAAGACCTGAGTGCTCCCTGTCTCTCATGAGACTCACATGCAAGGAGAGGGTACCATTGGAAGTTGGTAAGCCACACATCTGACTTGTAGTTCAGGATGGGAGAAATCCTGTGGCTGGGCCTATTTGTGCCTCTTGCATGTAGAAGGCTTGCTGTTCTGTCTGTTGGGTATTGAAGCTAACTTAGGCCAGATCTCCTGACTTACAAATCACAAAACCTAGCTGTAACGTATCCCATTCAGAAGTAATGGTCAAGATTTTAGTGAAAAAATTCTCCATGTTTTCTTAGGATAATCATAACTTGTGACTGAGACTTGACAACTGCAAATGAGAGGGGTACAACCAAACAGGACAACCAATAGACTCCTTTCTTAGATGAACCCAATATGCCATTTCCTCAAGCCTACAGCTTTCAGTCCCCTCTCACAACAGAGCTCTCTGAGATAGTCTATCTCTCACTGACATTGACTTGACAACCACGTTGTTTATACTTGACTGAGGTACAGTTTAGCTCTTTATCTAATGTTCTTTTCTCTCTGTGGGCCTTTTCAAATCTCTGTAGAGCAGGAGTTGCTGTTGAGACAGCAGCTACTGTTCCATGGCAACTAAAACTAAAAGACTACTCCCTTCTTTTGATTTCAAACCTACTATCTGCAAGAGACATTTCAGGGAGCCCAGTTCCTACACTGTGACAGAAGGAGGAGAATCCCTCCCTATTAATTTTCTTCCATGCCACTAATGATTTCATAACCTCTGTTATTTCATATCCCAAGTAGATGTTTCTCATCCAAGTCAAAGCATGCTTTCTCTATTGAGTTCCATCTTTTGTGGTGGCCACACCTTATCGTTGGTCACACACACATTACTATATTTTTTGTTCTACAATATTTTTTTAAATAAGCCCAACTAGAACAATGCACAGTCTTCAAAATATGGGTCAAATTTATAACTCTGGATCTACAAATTGTATCATGCTTATAATTGCATCCTGATTTCTGTTTTATTCACCATTTCCTTCTGCTAATACTTTGGGGTTTTGTTTGTTTGTCATTGCTGAATATTAATCTGACATTTGCATACAGTACCTCCCAAAGAACTCAGACACCCCCTGCTGTAGTTGTTAAAATCTATTTAAAGCTGCATTTGCTTAAGGAGGCTTTTTTTCTCCCCATGGATATTATTCTGTATTTTACATTGAGTTTCTTCCACCATGTATAGCCGAATTGCTCTGTCTTGAGAGAACAACCTGCATCCCATCACAAGTGGCTCCTGGTTTGCATCATCTGCTGATCTTATGACCCCACTATTTACTTCTTTTCTAAAACATTCAAAATATAAAGTAGCCCAGCAGTGAACGTCAAATCTTGGAGAATATCTAAGAGTAAACCCCTGTCATTGTGAAAATGGAAATCTACCTGTTCATTCCCAATCCTGATTTCTGAAGATTTTCTTTCAATTGCATATGGACACCTGAGAAAACCTACTTTATCTCATGCTTGCTTTCTTCAGCATGCTTTAATGAAGGATCTCTGCTCAAAGGTTTAGGAAATCCATCTATGGAGTATCATTCATAACGTATCATCCAAATCATTCTCATTCTCTTGCATGCTGAATCCTTCAATAAATTATAATCATTTGTGCTTTATTCCCTTCCTTTGAAAAAGCTTTATCAGCTTGATACAGGAGATCAGGCTTATTGGGCTGTGATTCCTGAGGTCCCACTGAATTTAAGAACAAAATGAACATCATATTTGTCACATTCCATTCCTCTGGAAAAGAGGCCAATCTACGTGTTGAGTTACGTTGCATTAATAATTTGTCACATATACCAGACTTCCTTTAGAAGTGTTTTGAAAACCTGATATAATCTACTTGACTTGTTGCCATTTGGTTCTGTCTAATCTAAAATTTCTCCTCTGACACTTCAAATTGAGATAATTTCTTTGACTTGGACCCAAAAATGGTTCTGCTGCTGAAACCTGCCTAAGCTTGTCCATGGAGAACATTAATGTGAAAAATTCATTTAACATTTCACTCTGGGCTTATCTCCTTTAAATACTTCTTTTATAGCCCAAACATTATAGAATGCCTATAAACTGTCTGGCACAATTCATTCTTCTGATGTGTTTAGATCAAGTTTTATTATTCGCTCTTATGCTTATCACAAGTTATTCCTCAAAATATTTTTGGCCCACTTTATAAAGGCTTTATATTAAACATATAAGAGTTTATGTTCTTTTTTGTTTTCCTCATTTCAACATAATTTCCACTTTTTGAAGATTGACTGTTACTTCTAACAACTACTTTCACATTTCTGTTTTGTCATGCCAGCTTTCTCTGTGCGTGTGGTCCTTTTAAAGTCTTTTTTGATAAGCAGTAAATGTTTGCTGTTAGTCTCTGGTACAGCATCTTTAAACAATCAGCCTGCCACCTGCAAACTTTCTACTCCTTTGGCTGCTTCTTTGAATTTCTCCTTAATAGCCATGATTTGCATATTTCAATAATACATAATAGTTTAATAATATACAGCAGAGACATATGCTTTGATACTGCCTTTTGGTTCCTAGGCAAATCCTCATAACACAGGAGTTTCTTTTTAATTACAATTTCTAATAACATCTGCACATTGTTAGTTCCTGCCAGAATCCTGCTTTGTTTCTTGGGGAATTTGACCAACTTGTCAATGAAATGAGAACCAACCAGACCTCAGGTAAGACAGCAAAGAGTGAGTGAATCTCTCTCCAGCTGGCCTGAATGCTACTGAGTATGTCAGTTGTGCTAGGGACTGATGGGCTCCTCTCCTGGATTTTAGCTTCAAACTGTTTGGTGCAAAAATGTAAAAATTTTAGGAGAATCAGCAGTGCTGACTCCTGTGATTTAGAGAGGTTTCTTTTGAAAACAAGCGAATTAAAAGAATGTGAAAGCAGAACTGACCACAGAGATTTAGCTGTGACAGAATTGCTTAGTGAAGTCTTGGGGATTTTCTAAACAAAATGGAATAATTTCAGTCCATCAGTTCTTGCATTACCCTTCTGCTGAATCTGAGTCACACACAGATTTTACAACATTATTTTCTCTCTCCAGCAACCTTCAAGAGCAGTAAAATTAACTACTCATGATACAGAAGTTTAATACAAGAAGGCTGCGTGTATACTAGATGGAAAACACTATTTCAGCTAGGCGCGAGTGCGGAATCATGAAAATTAGCGTTTCTCGTCCTTGGCCAAGGGCCGGGAAAACATTTCCTTTTTCTCTCCTGCAGCGGCACCCGGTGGCACGATTTGGGAAGAGCCGGGGCGGTGTGAGCCGCTCTCACTTCATGAAGGGCTATAACCCTTTTCTGCCTCTCGCAAGCACCGTGGCCACGTTTCCTTAGTAATTTGGTTGCTGTTGCTATAGACATAGACATTTTTAATTTTAGTGCACTCTAAGTCTTACTTGCGTTCATTTTTCCATGGCTTAGTCTTTCTCTAGACGCGCAGTTACAACATTAAATAATTATTTTAGGAGAATATGTGAAAACTATATTTTTCCTGTGGTTGTAACTAAATTTTTTTTAATCCAACAAAAGGAAGCTGTACATTTCAGTTTATAGGAGGAAATCCCAGTCATGCTGAAACTTCTGGAAAAAATACTTTGGTTTTTGGGGGCAAGAGCATGGCCCAAAGTTTTTTTTATCCCTCTGGTGGAAACAGGAAAGGAAATGTTTGTCTTGCATGTTGTGGAGAAAAATGTATTACATCTCCAAAAGCAACTTACACCTGCCATCTTGTCTCTGCATGACTCTAACTCCAGATGTACAGCAGCAAACGAGAAGAGCCTGAAGAAGTCTCCAGAGACCTATAAAGTCAACAAAATGGCTTATGACCTCTTTTTTGTTCAATATTTCATGATGTATAAAAAAACCTAAAGTGCTGAGGTTTTCCATTTGATTTTCCATTTAAAAGTCATATCTTTTAAGAGTGTAAGGTTTATCACATCAGGGAAATGGGAAAAGTGTAATTCAGTTGAGATGTTTTTTCAGCTCAGGCTGTTTTCAGCTGTTTGGTTTGTTACTTTTATTTTTAAACCACTAATTCCCATACCTGGAAAGGAAAGTTTGATATTCCTATCTCTCTCAAACACAAGATTAGAAAACACTCTCACCTCATATTTCTGAATAATCCTGATGTGAAAATAAAACAAAACAAGCCTTGAAAATTTCTGGTATTCAACATAAATAATTAGATAGGTGAGAGCATACAAATACAATGATACTACTTAAATCAAAGCTTTTGTTGTTTCGGTGAAAATCTGAGTGATCAGACTAATCACATTATCTCTTACCATTCTCACGTTTAGATTCCCCACGTTATTATCAGTCAAAATGCTGCAGGGAAGTAAGGGGTTTGTATAGCCTTGGCCTAAATCAACTTCTCTTTCAGATTAAGAATTACCCAAGAGTGAGCTGCTTCATCCTCTTTTTAGTTTAATTCCTTTCATTTCCATCCCATTCGACATATATTTTGAGCAGGATGTTCTGCTTTTGCCTCTTGTATTTGTAATGCTTTTGTACTCCTAATCCTTTTGTGGGCACTGCTCTGTGTGTCTCTTCAGCCTAATTTAACCATAGTTTATATGGCTATAAGATAAAGATATTTTATACCTCACTAGTCAAGTGTAAACTATTACAGTAAATCGTGTTATTTTCACAAGTTTGGTAACAAGCGCTAGCTGGCATTATAAGTGTAGAAGTAACACTTTTATTTCCACATTCCTGCTTTCATCATTCACATTTATTTCTTCAGGGGAAGAATGATACTTGATGTCACATTGAGGAGCGTTTCTCTGTACTATATTTAATTCCTGGGCTGGGAAAAGATATTGCCTAAATACAAAAGGTCACAATTAAACTCTGGGGTATGAACGTACCACTCCGGATTTCTGTTTTCTTAAACCTCTAACAGCATCTGACCATAACAGAACGGTGTCCTGAGGCCACAGGGAACATTTTCTCAAGCACTGCTTAACTCTGTTTTTCTTTGTTTTTCATCGGTTTGTTTCTGAGCTGCCACAGCAACCACGAGAGGAGCTGTTGTGCCTGTACTTAGCTCTCGCTCGCAATGAGGCAATGTTCTAGCTCTACAATGATTTAGGTGGAAGCTCAGTAATTTCAACCCACATTTAGACCTAGCTGTGTTTCCAGGCCAGAGGCATCTTCAAGCACACAAAAATCAGACTGCAGATTTTAATAAGGAAAAGAAACAGAAGAGACTCAGTGGAAGGAAAAGGAATTGTTTTCTATCAGTTTTCTTCCATTCACAATAGGATTTCTTCAGCAAAAACCTGCAACACTGTAACACAAAAGGGACAAATCATATTTGTTGTCTAAAATGTGCTTAACCAAACATCAATGAGCTTTTTCCTATCTGTTTGCTAGGTTCCTTTTCTTTTCCTACCAGAAACCAAGAGCTGACCACTCTTCAAGTGGAATAGTCACTCACTTTTGGTATTTCTCAGCACAAAAGTTCTGCATGTATTATTGGGAATATCTGAAAATTAAAACCAGTGCCAATGGGATTTGCTTCAGTGGAATATGGAATACACAGGCTGTAGTCAGAGTGAAGTGTAAATAGGATGCAGACTGTTGTGTCACAACACTGTTTTTGTTCTTAAAACACTCTCTTAAGGTTCAGACATTGCTGTATAAATATCACTCAGAAAAGTATCTTCTTAAATACATTTTGGGAAAACCACTAATTAGATTAATATCCTTCTATTGCTAGATTTCAAACAGTATGCTCCATCTTTTCAAAGGCTCCACAGCTCTGTTGTTCTCCAAACACAAAGAGAATGCAGTGACTAAAAAGCTATCAGACCGAAGCACAGACAGTGAATGCAGCATATTTGTGGAGTGCTTGGAGACAAATGAGATTTTGGCGTAGTGGTGACTCATTTAATTGCACAGCTATCACAAGATAATGTGATAGTATTAACATAAGTAACTATGCGCTGCAATTATTCCTCTCAGAGTGTTATATGCTAGCATTTATAACAGTGTTCACTGCTTCTAGCTCATAAAAGCTACTGAAAGTATTCTCATCGAGATTACTGTGCAAGCATTCTGAATAAGGTATTAGGTTATGTGTGCCTGTGGCACTGTTAGTGCCTCTGCCCAGCACAAGTGGCACTGGGTGGCCTCACAAGCGCAGGAGTGGGCAGGTCAGGGCTCGGAGGTGAAGGGCTGTCACTGAAGGCAGTGCCAGTCCAGTGAGTGGGAAGCCTTTAGCCAGATGATTCCCAACTACAGCACTCCCCACTACTGAGGCACAGACACTGCCAGAATGGCAAAATGTCTCCCACTATACACACAGCCCCGAGATGCTAGGAGAGACCACTGAAAAATAAATCAGGGAATTCTCTTCAAAGACACATTAACTGAAGACAAGTGGCCAAAGTGAACTGAACAGAACTATTTGATTCTGGAAAGAAAGTGGATATGAGAAATGGGAGCTTATAATGAGATTTGTTAAATTCACATTCTCTGCTGATATATGTTATTTCTGGCCCTAACATTGCCAAGGGTCCAGAAAAACAGGCACAGTAAAGAACACCCAGGCAAATAATTTCTAAGCCCAAGTGGTATGAAAAGGAACCTGGAAGCTGATTTATTATAGAAGTGATTGTGGTGGGGGTCAGCCTTATTTTGACAATGTATGCTTTCAAATAATGTTTATTAAACTATGTTCATTTACTCCTTGAATTATGGTTGCCCTAAACCAGGTCTTCACCTTTCCAAAATGCGATCCGAATGGTGATATTACAAATTTAAACAATCAGTCATATGTAAATCAGAGTTAATAGAGCATCCCCTTTGGTAGTTGGACATGCATTATTCAGCTCTGGGTATCTTCTTTTTTCCCTGCAGGCTGAAGCCATGATTAAAATGTTACTTTAAAATAAATGTCTCCACAGAGACAAAGACAGATTTAAAACGTAATGGATTCTCTCCCACCGTGCTATTAAGGAAGAACATTACCTCAGCAAAAAGATTTCATTACACCTCACCAAAAACTTCAGATACTCCACTGCAATCTTAAAGATTTCACAAGGCCAAGATTGTTAAAGCACAGAACGTCTTCAAAGAATTTTTTTTTTTGTTAATACAGAGTTGTAATATTTCCTGTGAAGGTGGCTGTCAATGTACGTGCATGCCAATTCTTATTTTAAATATACAGTCTATTCTTTTTATAAAAGTGGCCTGGCATGATGTAAAGCCTGTAAGGCCAGTAGGCATGGTACAGTTCAAGTTTTCTACTGCATTGTTTATTTAGGAGGTCATTGTGGTTCACTGGGCACAGAGACAGTTTCCCTTTAGGAGAACTAGATGATTCAAAGCCCTGTGGTCACCACCACATAATATTTGGGAGAGGTAGGATTTGGACCAGATCACTTTGGATCCAAACTTGTATT
>WAAG01015305.1:1574-13310 GCA_013390105.1 Tichodroma muraria | reverse complement strand
CGATTTTGCCATCTCTACATACCACCCAGGTGCTTCCGTGCCATACCCTGTTATCTCAAGAAACTGTGCTGTGGTTAACCATTACAGTTAAGAGGTAAATATGAATAAACAACAGATGCTTAAATTATTTTTTATCATCATCTCCACTTAAAGTCCAAGCTGCTGATACATGAGGAAGTTCAGCTTTGCAACATTTATTATTGAAAAAAAAAATTCTAAGTAAGAAGTATTTCTAAAGTATGTGGGACAGAGAAAAGGTACCAGTATGTCAGCATACTCCTTTTAAATACAATAATTAGACATGTTATAATTAGTATGCAAATCCCACTCTGATGAATCAACTGTTTCCACACCAGAATCATGGAATGTCACAGTACCAATGGCAATACCATTAACCTACAAAAATTATCCAGCACATCCACTTTGCATACAGTACCTCCTTCTTATGTAAAACTTTTCAGAGAAGTATGCTTATATGAATACTAATTTGTCCTCCACAATCAAGCACTCATTAGCCCTTCTCTTGCCTCATTCCTCCAAGAAAATACCTTTTAAAAATCCCAGCACATTTGACGGTGTTTTTCCCCAGCCCACTCAATGTCTCATTTCACCATAAGAATTCTCTCAATACCCCTGCACAATCTTCACACTTTATTCACCTTTATTAGTAGTATTTATTTATTATTTCAGGCAGCAGCATATCTTGATAACCAGCTCCCTTCCTCTGGCAGCCCTTGTGCATCTCCTCCAGGCTAAGCCAGCTGCAGGTTGAGAGAGCCAGTTCTTCCCTCAAGATGGTAATGCATATCCTCAGATCCCCTCACTATCATCTTCTCATTTATCTTCACCTTCACAGTCCAGAAAAACAATTTCACCCTTATTTCCACTTCTACAAGTACACCCTGTTCACTGCCATTTCACAGGTGTTTTCAGCCACTACACTCACCCTTTATTGCAAGATGCAACACAGACAAGTTTGCCTCCATTAGAGCTCATCTGATCTATCTCATCTCCATTCTCATTTGCTGCCCGCTTGTTTTCCTGGTTTCACTTCTGTCCTGTGTCTCTGAATATCTCAAACCACCACCAATTTCACATTTAGAAAATATTCCCTCTGCAAGTCTCTTTTAAGTTCACATTTTCTAGAAATATCATCCTCAAGCATCAGCATTTCCCAATTCAAAGTCACTGCCTTCACGCTAATCATTTTCCTGCATCCTGTATTCATATTACAATATTGGCTTCTATAGTACAAATATAAAGCACAAATATAAAGTACAAATTGTGCTTCATAAAGCACAAATAGTGCTTTATGCTGATAAAGGTGCTGACAAAACAGGAAGTAGGGGGCATCCTCTTTCTTTACTAGTAGAAACATGAGGAGCACTCTTGCATTTGACACTAGCAATCACATGGGAGAAAGAATTTTATGGTTAGAGGCAAATTATAAATATTACTGTCACTTTGCTCCATAAGCTAACTATGGATGATATCAAACATGTAAATCCAACCCTGTCCTGAACACCAGGTACTTCAGAGTGCTCAAGTGTCACTGACTGTGACAGTCAAGCAATTCAGCCACAACTAGTGCTGGGGAGGAACCATTAGAAAAGTATACTTTATAAACAACTATTGTATTAAATTGCTAGACCGATTACAATAAATTATCCTTTTAATCCAGTATTCTTTCAGTTTCAGACAAATGAGAACAGTCTGTCAAGGGAAAAGGCATGGCAAACAGGAAGTACTTCATGCAGTGGTTATAACAGAATTCTACCAAAGCCCACAGAAACCTCTTGCAGAGTATGGCTCAATTTTTCAATAAATGTATTCACTGAGTACAAATAAGCATATTATATTTAACTGATTCTTTGGTAAGAAAAGTAGCTCTGCCACTCAGTTTTCCCACTCTCACATTACTGGAACTCAGTAATGGCAGTAATGGCTAGCTCAACAAGCTGACCAAGACTAAAGTTAAAGAAGAAATCTGCTTCAAAACATGCTCTTAAAAATCCAGAAAACTCAGTGCAGATTCTGGCACTAAATCAATTGCCATTTAATATCTGTGTATTTGGTTTGCATAGCCAAGCTTTGGTAGTGGGGGGCCTAGAGGGTGGCTTCTGTGAGAGACTGTGAGAAGCTTCCTTGGTGGCTCCAAAGATGGATGTGCTGCTGGCTAAGGCTGGGCCAATTAGAAATGGTGGTAATGCCTCTGTGATAACAGATGTAAGAAGAACAAGAAAAAACACCTGATTATGCATGTGTAATTGTGGCCTGAGAAGAGCAGGGTGAGAATATGTGAGAGGAGCAGCCCTGCAGACACCCAGTCAGTGCAGGAGGGGCAGGAGGTGCTCCAGGTACCAGAGCTGAGGATCCCCTGCAGCCCGTGGTGCAGACCATGGTGAGGCAGCTGTGCCCCTGCAGCCCGTGGAGGGCCCTGGGGATGCAGAGATCCACCTGCACTCCATGAAGGAGACCCAGGCCAGAGCAGGTGGATGCCTGAGGGGAGGCTGTGAACCCATGGAGAGGGAAGGCCACACTGGAGCAGGCTGTGCCTGAAGGACTGCATGCCATGGAAGAGTACCCACATTGCAGCAGCTCATGGAGAACTGTTGCTCATGGGAAGGACTCACACTGGAGGAGTGCGTGGAGAACTGTCTCCCATGGGGGAGATCCCACACTGGAGGAGGGGAAGGACTCCTCTCCCTCAGTTCATCACACTGTTGCTCCTCAGCAGCAGCAACAATGTGATGAACTGACCACAACCTCCATTCCCTGTCTCTCTCTGTGCTGCTGGGGAGAAAGCAGCAGAGCTGGGAAGGAGAGAAGGGTGGTGGGAAGGTGTTTTAAGGTCTCATTTTACTGTTCATTGTCATGTTCTGATTTAGTTATTAAATTATTACCTTTAATTTGAGTCTGCTCTGCCTGTGGTGGTATTTGACGAGTGATCTTTCCCAATCCTTAACCCATGAACCCTTTGTTGTATTTTCTCTCCCCTGTCCAGCTGTAAAGGGGAGGAAGAGATTGGCTTTGGTGGGCATCTGACACCCAGACAGGGTCAACCCTCTACAATCAGCTTGGGGTGTAGATTGTCACACCCTCTTACAGTTGTCATTCAACAACCACAAACTCACAAATAGATAATTCTTTACATTTACCCACTTGACTTCTCGACTTCACTTTAATTTTTGCATCAGAAGTCAGACAAATGTGCTGTTAGCATTTGAATAGCAGCTCTGACACCTGCTAAGCATTGAGGCCAAATGCAAGACTTTTATCTGGAATCAGACTATTTCCAAGAGATTTCTTCTAGTTGTATTAGAAAGGCAGACAAAAATAGTGAAACTGGTCCCTGCCATACTGATGGTGAGGATTTGCCCCACCTCTCCTGACCCCAGCACTCACAGCTCCTCTTCCTTTAAAACAGGTCTCAAAAGTTGAGACAACAGAGGCACTCAGCCTTCAAGATTTCTTTTCTATTCATAGTCAAGCAAGATACAACTCCACCACAGTTACCAAGCTTCTTCTGAAAGTTTCTGGAGTTCAGAAAACTTGAGAGAAGGTTTACACAGAAAACAGACTCAGCCTCACCACTCAGTAGTGACTGATCAATTAATCTGAATCTAAAGGTAAGCAAAATACAGTAAGTTAACTCCACTTACTTTAAGAAATAATGTCTGCAAGAAAGACAATGCTGTTCAGAACTTTCCTACAGTTAAAAGATTTACTTAAACCAACTTTTATATATGACATTACTATTTCACTTTCAACATGCTTTCCAATTTACCTATTTTCTTAACTAGTTTTCCTTCATAAATCCACTTCTGTGAACAATACTTTACATTAATGTAAGGCTCTCAGGATAATTTTTTTGTTAACCACCTACAAAAGGAGAGTTAATGGCAGCATGGAAAATATTTTGCCTTACCTTGTTACACTTAGTTCACACACTTCCATACATACTGGAAATTAGTATGAACAAGGCCTGCTTTTTTTAGTAGAAGACTGAAAAAAAAAAAGGAAATCACATGCCTACACACAAGATAAACAACTAACTTGTGCTTCATCAAAAATAAAAACAAACCATTTTTGAAAGAATTTTTTTATAGTACAACTGTGTTGTTAAGAAGTAAACTGATAATGCTTTGACCCTAATGCAATTTTCAAAAATGTTTGGCAGTTTTGTAGGCTACAGAAATTAGCTTCTAAATGTGAGACTGGAAAGAGTTCACCTGAAAGGTCAAAGATGGGGCCAGAGGAGGCCATTTGTTAAATACACAGTTTTAGTTCTTCCTACTATAAACTCATCTGCCCATTATGCATTTGTATAGCCATAGTTCAGTCAGGAAAACATACATGTGGTTTACCTACCTCCTAATGTACTTACAGAATCAGTATATCAGCACTTTTATTTCCAATCTTCCATTTCTGTTCATATAAAAATTTAAAAATGCCACTAAAATGCTCAATAGATTGTCCAGTTTGTAGCAAACTTTCTCAAAATTAGGTAACACTAGTAGACTTGTTTTCAAAATCGGGTTATTTTAACAATATATTGCAAACAGTTTACATAAAATCAAAAATGCAGTCATATAAGTAGGCTGCCCAGCTTGAAAAGTTCTAAATAACAGAGGCAGTCCTCTCAAACACATGCAATTGGAATATCAAAATCATATGCAAGATATTCAGCTCTTCAAGAGAAATAAGCTACATTTCTTTTCATCAATGGAAATAATGCTGTGCACCTAAGTTCAAGTCAGTGTAGTAGCATAATTTCTGAAGGTATCTTTAAACAAATGTGCCTCCCCTACTATAAAAAAGGGGAGATGTAAGTGAGGCAAAGGAGGAAAAGGTTTGTGTTCAAGAGCAAAGTAATCTGTTGTGCTCTGGTTGCCTGCAGCTCCGCAGACAGCTGGAAGAGCCCACTAACTGCAGCTGAGCTACGGCATACAGCTTGGCAGGACCAGTTCCAAGCTGGATAATTACCTTTGCTGGAGAGGCAAGGGCAGATAAGATTGTTCACACCAATAAAAATGCCACAAATACTACAGCAAAACATATGAGTATGTCTGACAACAAGAAGTGGTAGGGAAACAAGCTGTTGGAAGTGCTCAAGTTCACTTAGCTCACAAAATTATTAGTGATTTTTGCAATGGGAATTACTGGTATGCCTCAAATATTCCTAATTTTTAAATGGGAACAAAAAGTTTCTCACATTCCTTTGCTTAACCCACATGAAAGATATTTGGCGTTCTTTATGCTCATTTATTCCCCCTACGTATTTTTTTAAATAATAAAACAAATATCAAGATTTGCTTTTAAATAGTAATTTTACAACAATTGTTTTATGTTAATGTCTACTACACAAAACAAGCACACAAAAGAACTTCACCAAAAAACAAACAAAAAAAAAATCCGGAATGAAACAATCTAATGTAACTTCTGTAACTCAAAAAACAATTTTCAATTCAGTGTGAACTTCAAATGTTCAACATTAAAAATTTACATTAGAGAAAAAGCTTATTATTAAAAAGACAGACAAGATACTTTTATAGTGATCCTTTAGAAAATGTCTGGAGATTATGACAACCCAGTGCAGAATTCAGTGGTCTGATCCCACCCAGGATGGGTCTCAAAAGCAAAGCTTCTGGAATATCACACCCAGCCTAATAAGATAGTGAAGACTGGAGGATCATCCACCCTGCAGGCTCCACTGGAAGAGGGGGAGAGTCTACAGAAAGCACTGACCCATACAGGTCTGATTTCAAAATTATAGCTTAAGAAATGGCACTAATACTGGCTTACATATTCAGGCACAATTATGAAACTTCCATGTTTCAGAATCACTTTGTATACTGTTGTTAATTCCGCTCTTGAAGTTCAGAAGGTAATTAAATTAGTACGTTTCACAGATGGTATCTTAAGATTTACCTGGGAAATACCAGCTCTGCCCTTCCTATTTCCCAAGGCTAGTGTGTTACATAATTGCAGTTATTTTAACTACATTACTCCCTTAAGTCACATGGCAAGCAACTACAAACTGCCTATTATATTTCACAGATTACTCACCCATATTCTGCAACAAAGTTTTAAACTTTAGCTGGGTGTCACCTGTTGTTACAGATTTTGCTGAGAGAAGTTTCTGTCACCTTTTCCATATTTATTCCTTCTCTCAACCATCCAGCCCAGTTTTTGAGAGATTCATCTCACATGCAAGTTTGAGACATCCTGCTTAAAATTAGATGGCTTTTTTCCTTTTTGATAATATTGCTTATAAACACTGCCCCTGCTAGATGACTGTCAACATCCTAAAAACAGATTACAGAGGCTAAGAAACTTTATTAGAACATCTACTTATAAAATTCCTCATTGGAACTATTCAATAAGATACCTAATACTTATCTTGTGTAGTCACCCTTACTGAATTTTTACCTAGCATACTCTTTATTTAATCCTTTGCTTTTTAGACTAGCATCAAATCTGTTATTCACCTATGTGACTAAAGTACTCTAAGTAGCAGAACTAGTGAAAACAGGTTTCATTTCAACCACACTTCACACTGTTTTTTTGTCTGTCTAATGTTTCCCACTCTGCTGCTGTGTAAAATAAAGAGAAGTTTGTATTTGCTTCTACACCTCTCTATAAACTGTTGAAAGAACAGACACTGAGGACTTCACAGCAAAGCTGAACAGTAAAAACAGGCATGGGAAATCCCCTTCTTACAGGAATAATTTCAGGAGTACAGCCCTTCTTTGTGCCCAGCTCCCAGCCAGAATTACATAGGCACTCCTGGATCACACACACACTGAACCAGTGACCAGTGTCTGAATGAGGAAGGCCCCCTGTGCAGTCCAGTCCCATGGGCAGTGGGTCTGCTCCAGGAAGCTGCAGGATGGGCCACAGCAGTTCACCAATCCGAATAAAAGCTGAGGCTTTGAGAAAGAAAATAAAAAATGTTATTTCTCAGTCAACTCAGACTTGAAAGGTTGAACTGGCTTGTGCAAAGGAAACATTAAAACTCACAAGCTGAAATGCCACAGGAAGGGAGAAAAAGGAGAATAACAGCCCTGTCATAGATCCCTTTAAGCTGATAATGAAGTCATGTAGGGAGGCCACATCATCATCCAGTCCCGCCTACTCATAGACAATCCTGTACTAGTTGCCTAGTCAAGAACTTCACACGCTCCACCTCATAAAGTCATCACTGTCCACCAGGGACACTCTACAAGATGAGAAGCCACAAAAATTACATTGTGCTACAGTAAGGCAGGAAAAGACCTGTCATCACCAGTATCTTAAATATCTTAAATATATCACCTGAGGTTGCAGGGATGCATATGAAATGATCCTAGGAACTAATCTCCTACATCACATAGAAAGACTTACCAAGTCTAAATAGTTCTTGCAACCATAGCCTGGAAGGAAGTTTCTTTACAAGTCTGAATCCAGTTATCAGTTTAAATCAAGTATGAGACTCTGGACACATCCCTGAAAAACTTCGCATTTTCACTTAGGACTTGAGCACCACAGACACCAGTGTATCTTCACTGATTTTCTCTCCTCATACTTCCAAAGTTTTAGAGAAAAACAAAAAACATGAGCAGGGGAAAAGTTCCTAAGATTTTAACTTGTTTTCAGTGCTCCCCTGCCTTTAACAAAAGCTCTTTATTGAGCATTTAAATGTCAGCCATTCTTCAGCCGACTAGCCTCACCTGCCTACTCTTCTGCAGTGAGTGGCTCCTCACACAGCTTAGAACAGAAGCTCTTCTCCTTGGTGCCCCAGTGCACAACTTACACTTGCCTCCTTTGAGTCTGATTCCAGTTCAGTGACACCAGCTCACAATGTCACCTAGACCTGCATATTACACAGTGACTCCTGTGGCACACATAGCATGACAACTTTCACTTAGAAGTCAAAATAAGGTTGTTAATGCAACCTCACTTCCATTAGACAATGGTATATCATTACCCTTATCAAACGCCTTTGGTAATGCTTTGATTTAGTAACTGGGCCATATCCAACCCAGGTAATATTCTCCTTCCCCAAAGGATTTAGACTCTCCTTTTTCCTCCTTACCTTATTGTACAACTAGGAGAGCAGCATTTCAGATTTTCTTTAAAGACCAGACCAACTAAGCTTTAGGTCACTTTAAGCAGACTTTCACAAAACATGAACTAAGGGCTAGAAAGCAGTAACACAATCTAGTATTTTCAGCTGTGCTGCACAATCATGCTAACTCATACTCCCTGTCCCTGCTCATTCATCTACAAGCCAACATCTTCATAACACACAGAGCTTTTAAGCCATTCTGTTTGTTTTTCCTCTACAAACAGCTATGGTAGAGACAGTTCTGATAAGGATATGTAAGAATTATTTACAGCTGTAGTGCTCCTAAAGTGTATACACATCATTAGTAACCAAGCAAAACAGAAATATAGAGCTCTGTACTGAATTAGAGGGGTAAGGACTGCTATTTACCTGCACTGCAAAAGATAACACAGACTGGATTTTTTAAGCTGCCTAGGAAGCAAATTTTTAATACTCAGTTTATAAGTGAATTCTGAAAAGAGAGAGAGAGTGCAAGTGCTAGCTAAATGCTTTGAATGAAAGGGCTCAAAGACATCTAATGTCTGAGACTGTCCCCTTCCTTTATCAGCAAGCTGAGTCACTGAGTTGATTCCACCGTATCGTCTATCCTAATTTACAGTTGAGAGTTAATGCATGTGAGTTAATTGAATATAAGGCTCTCATACACTGAATTAATCACAATAGAAGCAGTTTGCTACCAAGGACTTGGTTTGTGTTTACCCACCTCTTAGTAGAACAACAATATAAATTGTCATTAAACAGTCACAGTGGGGGTCACTCCATGGAAGCTAAACAGAAACAGAAAGGCAGAGCTAGACTTCAGCTTCCAGAGAAGACTCCTTAAAATAAAAGGGAACAGGACTTGTTACAGAGGTAGCATCTTGCTAACCTTGACAATGCCAACAGAAAAAAAAGCAGACAAGCCTTTTTATTTCCAAAGACATGTCATAACCAAGTAATCAATGACACCAGTTGCTATACAGCATAAGGAAAAAGAACAGTTGCTATACAGCACAAGGAAAAAAAAAATAAAAATTAGACCATAATTTTCACCTGCAGTAGACAAAGACAGGTAGATGATGCTGTCTCTGTAACATGAAAATACATCAGAAAGGCAGTTTTATAGGAAGGGGAGATGGAAAAAAAAATGTAAATAACTACCTTAAGAACACAGTATTCACCTTAAGAAAGAAGAGCTAAGCAAGTAAAGTGAAAAATATTCATAATTATTAAAGAAAGAGGTGTCTTTCCACAGTCACATCTTGTGTATAGCGTATACTCAGCTCTTGTCACTGTAGTTGCCATGGCAAAACAACATTGCAAAATCAATGTCATTTTATGGAATTTTTATTACACCAGCTCTAACCTTGCTGGGTTCAGAATATTAGTAAGTAGTAACACTGATAACACCCTAGCAGAGTTGCAACATACTATTTTGTTCACCCTCTAACACAGCAATTTACAATAGTTGTACTGCTCCCACACCACTCTCCCATGCTGATGTGAGCTAATTTGCTCTACCATTGTTTCCCACTGCCCTGCACTTGCTCAACCTACCCACCCTCTGGGTCCTGTGCTGATATCCCAGGCAGCAAAATAATGCATTCCTTCTGCTCCTATTTTGCTTGCATTGCAGTCGGCAGGCATAAATTTTGAAGGCAGCTGACCTAGAGCTGACACCCTCCCTTCCCTCCCCCCTCTTTTTAAGCTACCATGCAAGCATAGTGGACATGCTGCTGAGCATTGTAAACACCAGCAACTGCACCCTCCCCGGGAGGCCCTTCCAAGAGAGCGGGAGCCAGCTGTGCTGGCACCTTTGGCAGCGACCCGGCACAGCGCAGCGGGAACTCCGGGAAGCGCGACACGGTCAGCAGCGGCACAGCGACAGGCAGAACTTCAGGGTGACAAAAGCTGCTTTAAAGGAAATGTGCTAGGTGCTTTTTAAACTAAAGTCCCAGAACACTCCTCCTACCCAAGAAAGCATGCTGACAGTATCATTAAAAAAAACCTGCTGCTCCCAAGTCCTGTCTTGGCACATGTACTTTTCGAAGCACTCCGGGAAGCAACTGCGCTGCCACATCCTGAATCTTTCCAGTCCAGAGCTGGTAATTTATACAGCTGCAGCTGGAAGTTTCAGATCTCTGAGGGATATGCAGGGAGGTATACAGGACTTAGGCTGTTGTTGTTTAAATTAACATTCTTCAGCATGATGAAAGGTTTGGTTAATCACTATGAAACACACTCATAAGTACTAGCATCAGGCAACCCAGGAAGGAACAGGCACGTTACACCATTGTTTGGAGACTCAGGCATCTCAGTCAGAACAACTAAATAGAGCAGTAAAGCAAATTTCTCCTGGCACTCCATTTTTTATTTCTGCATCCCAAAGAAGATCTCCACTTAAAAAAAAAGAAATTTAAAAAAAATTAACTTACACTTACATCTGACCAAAGTTATTGTGGAAGGAAAAAAGTGAAATACAGTTTCTGAAATGAAAAAGCCAGATATTTCCATTATACTTCATACTCAATGGAGGAATCACAAAGGGTTGGAGAATGGAAATGGACAGCAAAGAGGCATCTGAAGTTTAGGGATAACTGGAGGGATGACTCCATTGGCTCATCCTGAAGCCAAAGCCATTTGCATTGCGCTTATATGTTGAATCCAGAGATTAATGCATGGAAATTAGTACATTATAAAACCCCATTTGATTATGTTCAAAATCTGAGTAAGCTTTTGGGTACCACTCAAGCCATCTTGTATGTTGCTTACATACAAGAGTATACATCTTGTATGTTGCTTACATAGTCTTGCTTACACTACTTGCCTGATAACTTTCCTCAGTACCTTTTCCTTTTGAGATTACTCACCCCTTGGAGGCCGATCCAGTTTGACAGCTTGGGCACATGGTGTGAACACAAGAATGGGAGCACCTTTGCTTTCACACAGTGCTAGCAGCAGTTCCAAAAATACTCTGTTCCACTTGCAACGCAGATACCCCTCTAAGGACTGTGGAAGTGCTGGACTTTCAAAGGGTTCTTGCGATAGACTTGGAGGTCAGAACTCAACAAACAGTATGGAACAGGAATATTCATGGTTGCCTATAAGCATTAGAGTGAGGAAACATCCAGACACAGTGACCCAGAGCAGTCAAAGGCCAATGGAGACTAAAGAAAAAGGTTGCATGGGCAACACAGTGTTGCAAGGACAGTATTCAGAAGACAGCCTAACCTCAACAGCTTGCATGAAAACAAAACTACTCATCACCAAAAAACACTGACTGGCTCAATCAGCGAAAGTATCTAACAAAATTTTTTAAACTAGATCTTGTTATAAAAATCCAAATTTAAAAATATATCAGTTTTTCATTCAAATTCCAAGAAATCAATGTGCAGGAGTTTGCAGAACAAAATGCAAACCAGAGGTTGATATTATGGGTAAAGATACATTAATGACAATACACAGCTGACAATACACAGCTGACAATTGTGTATTGACACAATTCTGTGTCAATACTCAGAAGGCATACTTCTGCTCCAGATCTAGTTATCTTGACCTTACTTCCTTCGCTAATAGGGATTTCTAAGTCTTCATTATTTTGCACAAACAGCACAAAAAGCAGCACTGTGCAGAGCATGAGTTTGCAA